>JAJJLU010003951.1:0-22959 GCA_023807065.1 Isotricha intestinalis
TAATATAAGAAAAAGAATTTGTTTTACTTTTTATTTATAATTTGAAATGATAAAATTGATTATCAAACATGAAACAATTAAATATACACGTAAAAAAACTATTAAATTTTAAATAAGATGTAATTCAAAAAACAAAAAATGATTTTTTTAATTACAAAATATTTTATTCAAGAAAGAATTGAATGGGAATATATTAATTTCTTAATTTGGATAATTATTTTTTATTATTTTTCTATTTAATTTTTTTTTCCCTAATTTTAAAATTATTGTTATATTTAAATGGAAGAAATTATTGCTGGAGAAATTAAAGGTTGTAGAGAAGTAAAAGATTTTATAAATGATTATATGATTTCAATGGTTAATACAATAAAAGATGGTAAAAATATAATAATTTTTTTTATAGAATTAGCACAAAAATTTCCTACAAAAAAAAATGAATATTATTCATATATAAAATATAATGAAATTGAACGTGAAATTAAAATATTTTTTAAATTCTATCCAAATACAAAATTAAATAAAAGAGAAAAAGAAATATACTTTATAATAATAATAAATGAAGAATATCCTCAAAAAGCTCCAATAGTACAATGTATATATGATGTAAATAAAAAATTACATTTTACTTTTTAGGAATCTTTTCCAAATTTAAGTGATTGTAGAAATTTTCAAACTATATTAATTCCAGAATGGAAACAAAATAATTCTTTTTGTGAATTGATTCAAAAAATTCCAGATTTCATAAATAACATTGAAGAAGAATCAAAAAGTAATTTATTATCAATTTACGGAACTTATTCTTTAACTTATAAATATAATATTAATGACTTTTTATCAAATTCACAAAATAAAGTTTTTAAAATTAAAATATTATCTGAAACTAATAATAAAAATTTAGGGAATAAATATTTAATCATAACTGATTTATTTATTATAATATTAGATGTGGCTAATGAAAAATATAAAAATGAATGTAGAATTGATTTTTATAATGAATTAATAGAAATAATGAATATAAAAGAATTTCATATTAAAAAAGAAGAAAATATATATTTAGATGCAATAAAATTTGATTGGAAGAGAAAATCAAAAAAAACTTTTAATGATAATATCTTAATTAATCCAAAAGAAAAAGGAGATATAATAGAATTAATTAATATGAAACAAGCTTTATTAATGAGTAAATATAAAAAATTTTTGTGTAGAAATGAGAATGATTTAAAAGTATTAACTTCAATTATAGATATTAAAGAAAAAATTTTTGATAAATATCAAAATGATTTTACTTATAGAACAATTACTTCTCTTTATCAAAAAGTTATTGATATGTCTCAAAAAAATTATAAACTATTAAATTATTATATTGAAAAATTAGATAAACTAATGAATAAATATGATTTATTAAAAAAGGGAAAATGAAATAAAGATTTTAATTTTTTTTTGAAGAAAAATTATTAATTAATTGTATATAAATAACATTTTTAAAATAATTAAATATAAAATGTTAATTACAATTAAAACTCTTTCAGGGAGAAAAATTTCTTTAGATTTTGAACCAACTCAAAAAATAAATGAAATAAAAGAAACTCTTCAAGAAAAAGAAGGAATACCAAAAGAACAAATTAGACTTATCTATGCTGGAAAAGTACTTGCTGAAGAATCAAAAATAGAAGAATTTAAAATTCAACCTGGAACTGTAATAATGATGATGATGCATTTAAAAGGAGGATTTTAAAAATATTTTCATATTTTTATATAAATAATTAAGTCTAAAAACCTAAATTTTTTTTTTTATATTTTTATTTAAAAACGTTTTTTAGAAAAACATAATCTATATTTTTTATAAAATAAAATTAATTATATTTAATAAAGCAAATTATGATTTATTTATATAGATTGAAATATTTATATTTTTAAGAGAATATTTTATAATATATTAGTTAAATATATATTTCACATTCTTTTTTAATACATTAAAATAAATTAGATAATTTTTTTAATTTAAATATTTAATTTATGAAAATTTAATATGATAAATTATAGCGATACAAAATGGTTAAATTTAAGTCAAATGGATAATTCAATAATAAAAACATTACCAAATGAAAAAAATAAAAATATATCAAAATCAAAAAACAAAGATAACAATAATACATCATTAACAACTCAAAGAGTAAAAGTAAATATATCAAAGAAAAAAAGTAATTTAAACACTTCAAAACCAAAAAAAACAAAATATTTAGAAAATAAATTAAGAAATTGTTCTCCAAATAATTTAAGTTCAAATGTTAGAAAAATAAATGAAAAAAAAGATAGATTAGATTATTCTGAGCAAAGAAGATTTAGTCAATTAGGAAAAAAATTAAGATATAATAAAAGTTGCGAAGATAACATTCAAATAAATAATGAGAAAAATATATTTTATAATAGTATGATTAATTTAAATAATATTAATAATAATTTTGAACCAATAATAACAGATTATCAAAATAATAGAAAAAAAATAGAAAAAAAAAATTTATCAAATACAGATTTAAATCTAAAAAGAAATTATTCAAATAAAAAAAATAAATTTTCAAAAGAAAATAATGAAAAAGAAATAATAAAAAATTTAAAAGTAAATAATACAACAAATAATGTAAAATTAATAAAAAAATTAGAAGATAATTTTCAATTAATAGAAGATAAAATAATAGATAAAAATTTTGAAAAAGATATTGCACAAGATGATTTAATATTAAGTCAAAAAATAAAAGAAGAATCAACAACTTTCGAAAATAAAATAGAAGATTTTTCTTCTTTTGATTCAATAAATTCTTTTATTTTAGAAAATAAAAATAATGAAAAAAATGATTTAGAAGATAATGGAAATGTAAATTTAAGTTATGAAAATATAAAAAATGATTTTTTTATTTTTTATACTCATAATTATTTCAATGATATTAATATTAATATGATTAAATTAGAATTTCAATTATTTTTAGAAAAATTTTTCGATTTACAAAGTCTTTATCATAATAAATTAAATTATCATAGAAATCAAAATTATTTAACTAAAAAAATTCTTCAATGTTTTATTGATAAATTCGTTATTTTAAATAAAAAAAAACATAAATTAATATGTAAATTCGATGTTTCAAAAATTAAAAATAATTTTAAAAATTTTGTTAATTCTTATAAAAGTCAAAATGATAATGAGTTAATATTAAATAATAAAAACGAATGTATTTTATGGAAAAATATTTTCAATGGAATAGAAAAAAAAAATATTATGACAAAGGAAATATTTAAAATAATTGTTTTAGACAAATATAATAATATTAAATTACTTTTAAATGATAAACAGAAAAAAATATGTGAGAATTTATTAAATAAATTCAATAATAATATAATAAAAAGAAAAGAAGAAAAAAAATTAACTTCAAAAAAATCAATGAATAAAAAAAACAAATCTAATAATCAATTAATTAAAAGTCCAAATCAAAATTCTACAAAAAATTTACTCCATTTAAAAAGTTTTAATAATTTAAATAAAAATCAAAATTCTAATTTAAATAATATTAAAAATTTTAATTCTACAATGAAAATAAGTAAAAATAACAATAAAAAAATTTAAATTACATATATGTGATTTTTTTTTTTTAATTATAAATAAAAACAAAAATTTATTTAAATTAAAAAAAAAGATATAATAATATTTTAAATTTAACATAAAAAATATTTTTTTATGAAAAAGTCAGAATAATTTAATTTTCTAAAAGGAGTTGGATTGCTTCTTCATAATTTCCTTTAGCTTGATTTAAAGCGTCAGTTAATTCATTTTCATTTCTTTGTGCAAAAAATTCTTTAAGTTTATTTAAATTCTCTTCAAAATCATTCATATTATCATAACTACTTCTTGCAGAATCAATTCTTTCAAAATTATTAATTCCTGAAATAACCAAATTCACAATACAATAATCTATAGTATTTTTATTACTATCATATAAATATAATTTTATTTGTTCTTTATTATTAGGATTTTGTCTTTGTTTTATTTGAATATTTAAATCTAAATCCATTTTTTCTTCAATTGGAATTGGTTTAGGTAATCTTTTTGAATTTATTATTAAATTTTTTCCTTCTCCTTCTAGTGAAAAATTATTTGGTAAAGGTGAATTTCCTAAATTTTGGATTGTTATCTTTATTGTTTCTCTTCCTGATTTTAAATTATTTATATTAAGTGAAAATTCTTTTTTTTGTAATTTTATTTTAGCATTATAACCTCTTCTGGAATTATTATTAAATTCATCTTGGAAATTATATGAATCTTCTTCCAATTTAGTGGTAGTTTTTGTTTTAGAATTGACGTTACTATTATTTTTATTTATTTTATTATTATAATAATAATCATTATTCTTGGATTTATTATTTTGATTGTTATTATTATTATTAAAACCATTATTAAAATCATTATCAAAATTATTATTATTATAATTACTTAAATTATTATCATAATTATTAATATTATAATCATTAAAATTATTATTATTATTATTACCATTATTATTATTATTATTATTTTTTATTTCATTTATAAAATTTTGTATTTCTTTATTTGTATCATTCATTTTTTTTTCCATTAAATTCAATTGATTTGATATATTTGTTTTTATTTTTGACATTTCTTTATTTAAATTATTTGTCAATAAATTTATAATTTCATTCTTAGAAATATTAAAATTTGAATTTGAATTAGCATTTGATTTTTGATTTTGAATAAAATTATTTTCTAATGTTTTTAAATTCTGGTTAAATGTATTTTCGAATTTTTGTAACTGTTGATTTATTTCTTCAAATTTTTGATTTTTTTCTTTTTTATCCTTTTCAATTTTTTCATATATTGGTTTTAATTTTTGTTCTAATATTTTATTAATTTTTTCCAACAATTCATTTGGATTAATTTGATTAATTTCTTCTTTTTTTATTTCCTTTTCATCATTTCCAAATTCATTAATATTTTTATTATTCTTATCATTATTATTATTAGGAGAATTATTTTCATAATTTTTTTTACTATTTATTTTCTCTGAATTTTCATTATTTATATCTCTATTTTTATCCTCTCTTGATCTTACTTCTTCCCTTAAATGTTCTAAGTTTTCATTTTCTTTTATTTTTTTTTCTTTCAAATTTCCTTCTTCTTTTTCCCTTTCTTTTTTATTAATCAATTCACATTTTATTTCCATTTTATTTGATTTTTCTCTAATTTTTGTATAATCTTCTTCAGTTCTAATTATTTGATTATCCAACGCATTAAATATAATTAATTCTTCATCATCTTTTAATTCAATGTCTAATTCCTCAATTAAACTTTCTTTTAATTGTTTTAAAGTAGTTGGAGATGAAATAAAACTATATTTATTTTTAAATGCAAATTGAACCATTTTGTTACTACTCATTTATTTAAAAAATCAAAATAAATTGATAAAATAGTTATTAATGATATTTTATTTTTTTTTGAAAATGAAATTAATCATTATGAGTGAAATTCAAATAATGAAATATTAAATTATATATTTAAAATTTTAATTGATAATGAGGAGGAAAAAATTAAAGAAAAAAAAGTTTATAAATATATAAATAATAAATATATAAAAAGTATTTAAATTAATTTAATTAAAATATAAAAAATATCATTATAAATACAAAATTTCCCAATTACAAACTATCTTGATCGTAATATCTTCCATAATCATTTTTATCTTTATAATTATTAGAATTATCATCATCATCATCATTGAAATTTTTATCTTTATTTTTTCCATAAAAATAAAAATAAACAATAATTTGAAAAAGAGTAAGTAAAATTCCAATAGCATTAGGAATAATAATTTGATATTTTTCAATAACAATACCATAAATAAACCAAAAAGAAGAACAAAAACATTGAAAAATAGTAGTAATAATTGGAATTAAAGTATAATTTCCAGTTTTTATAACAGTAAATATTTTTTGTCCTGGAGCTCCTGCATTAATAACACCTAAAAATATTTGAATTGTACCAATTATTTTTTCAGCATATTCATTTTCTTTCAAACTTTTGTTATCTGAATCAAAATCTTTAAAAGTTTGTGTTGATAAATAAAAAATTTCCAAAGTTAAATTATATGCAACGAAAAGATACAATATAAATCTTTGGCATTTAAATTCTGAATAATACCATAAATATATTGAGGAATAAAGTATTGTTATTAATGTACATGCTAGATTTGAGACTATTAATATTATATCAAATATTATTATTGAATATGCTAAATTTAAAGTACAATTAAATACATTTGATATAAACATAAATTCTGGTATTGATTCTAATTTTCTTTGACCTTTCTTTAATTCATAAAATAATACTCCTGGAGTTAAATTTAATCCTATTGATATTATTGTCCCTGATATTGGAATTATATAATTTGTTAGAAATGTTCCTTCTTTTATTGCAGAAAATAAGATTTTCATATTTTTTTTAATTTTTTTTGATTATTTTTGTTTATTTTTTTTTCACTTTATTAAAAAAATATTATAAGTGATATTTAATGTAATTTATCTAAAGAATTAAAATTAGAATTTTTTATTATTTATGAAATAACAATAGAAATTTATCAACCTAAAAATATCAATTTAACTAAAAAGAACACATTGAAAAACTCTTTATTTATTTTTTTTTTAAGAAAAACAAATAGAACTAATTTAATAAAATTCACAATTTAAAAAATATTCAAAAAAAACTCACAAAAAAAAATCTAAAATAAAAATAAAAAAAAAAAAAAATGACTTCAAAATCGAAAAATCATTATCTTCAACGTTCAAACACTTTAACAACTCAAATAACATATAATAAAAACGCTCCTCTTCAAAAATTTCAAATAAAAGATCAGAAAAAGCGAGAATCTTTTTCAAAAAATATGAATCCAATAACAATAATAAATACAAAATCAGAGAAAGCATTAAATTCAAATCAATTAATAATAAATAACAAAGAAAATATAATTGATAATAATAGATCATCAACAAGGAAAAATTCATTAACAACAATAAAAGAAAGAAATAAAAATATAAAAGTATATTGTAGATTTCGTCCATTAAACGAAATGGAAATATCATTGTTGAAGAATAACATAGGATGGATAATTCCAGAATATGATAAAATAGAAAATAAAAAAAATATAATAAGAATTCAAAATAAGAATCCAGAATTAATAAATACTATAGATAATAGGCCATCATTTTCATTTGATAAAATATTTTCAGAAAATTCATCTCAAAAAGAAATATATGAAAATATTGGGAAAGAAATAGTAAAAGATGTAATGGATGGTTATAATGGAACAATATTTGCTTATGGACAAAGTGGTTCTGGTAAAACTTATACTATGTATGGTGATATTTATGATAATGAGATTAAAGGTGTTATTCCCAGAATCATTGAAGAAATATTTAATTATGTTGAATTAAGTGATGAAAATATATCTTTCCAATTTAAATTAAGTGTTGTTCAAATTTATAAAGAAATAATATTTGATTTATTAACTGGAGAAAAAAATCTTATTATTAAAGAAAGTCCTACAAAAGGAATTTTTATTGATAATTTAAGTGAAGTTTATTTAAGTTCAATTGATGATTTTTTATATTATTCAGATATAGCTGAAAGTAATAGAAAAAAAGGAGAAACAAAATTAAATAGAAATTCAAGTAGAAGTCATTCAATAATGATATTAGAAGTATCACAGAAATTTAAAAGAGAAAATATAATAAAAAAAGGAATTTTAAATTTAGTAGATTTAGCAGGAAGTGAAAAAGTTTCTAAAACAAATGCAATAGGAGAAACATTAGAAGAAGCAAAAAAAATAAATTTAAGTTTATCTGCTTTAGGAAATGTTATTCATTCTTTAACATCTAATTCAGATTATATTCCTTATAGAAATAGTAAATTAACTAGAATTTTAAAAGAAAGTTTAGGTGGAAATTATAAAACAAGTTTAATTGTTACTTGCTCACCTCATTCTTATAATTTAGATGAAAGTATTTCTAGTTTACAATTTGCTCAAAGAGTTAAAAATATTAAAAATAAAGTTAAAATTAATATTAAATATTCTTATGAAGAATTACAACAAATTGTTTATCAATTAAAAAAAAAGTTAGAAATCGCTAATCAAAAAATTTTAAAACTTAAAAAAGGAGAAAATTTCATTGAAGATTATGAAAATAATTATTTAGATAATGATGATGAATGTTATAATTGTAATGTTTTAAAAGAAGAAAAAAATAATTTGGAAAGTAAAATTGAAGAATTGAATAATATAATTAAAGAAAAAAATGAGGAAATTGAAAAAATTAATAATAAAAATAACAATTCTTTCAGTAGTGATAATTTTGAAGATAAAAGTAGTAAAATTAAAAATTTATATGAAAACATCAAAAATATTTTAAATGATATTCAAAATGAAAATCAGAAATTTAATAATGATAATATAAGTAATAATTTAATTATTCAAAATGATAATTTTAATCAATTAATTTCTAATTACATAAATAATTCTAATAAAAAAGAATTTTTTGATGAAATAAATAAAATGTTATTAAACAATTTAAAAAGTTCAAACAATGAAAAATATAATAGTATATATAATGAATATGTAAAGAATTTAAATGATATATATTTAAAAATAGAATCAAATAAGAATATTCCCTTAGAAGATTTATTAAATTTATTTTCAATTAATTATTTCTATGAATATTTACATTATTATTTTTCTTATCAATTACTAAATAAATCATATGAAAAAATAAAAAATGATAATGAAACAATAAATAATATAAATAGTCAATTAACAGAAATAATAGGAAATTTATTATCATCAAATTATGAAATGGCAAATAATAATCAAATAAATGAAAATGCAATAAATTTAATAAAAACAATAAATGAACCAAATTTAACTTCCTCAATAAATTTAAGTAATACAATTGATAATAATAATATTAATATTCATCATACAAAAATGTCTGTGACTTTTGGAAATGATATTTCTCAAAAATTTATCAAAGTAGTTTCTAAAAAAAATTTAAATTTAGGAAAAAATAAAAAATTAAATACTATTTTTACTTTAAATAATGCTAATAATAATCTTTTTAATAGTGTTTATTGCTTTAATAATAATAGTGAAAAAATTATTGATTCTAATGACAAAATTAATGATGATAATTTTGATAAATATAAAAGTATTAATTTATTTAAATCTATTCCTTATGAAGATATTCATACTTTTGAAAATAAAAAAATCGTTGATGAAACAAAAGAAAATCAATCTTTAATTAAAATGATTGAACAAGTTTTTGTTTCTAATATTAAAAAAAATGAAGATTTACTTTTAGAAATTGAAAATATTAAAAAAGATTTTGATAAAGTTATTAATTATAATAATAATTATTTTTCTAATTTAATTTTAGATAACAATAAAGAATTTAATAATAATATAAATAAAGAAAATAAAAATGAAAAAAATAATTTAAAAGTTCAAAATTTAAAAAAATCAAATAAAAAATATTCAGAAGAGTGTAATATAGAAAATGAAAATGATTTAGATAAAACTCCAAAAAATGAAATTACATTAAAATATGATAATGTAATAAAAGATAAAGAAACAGAATTTAAAGATAAAGAAGGAAATAAAATATTAAAAATAAAAAGAATAGATAAATATAATAATCATATAACTAACGATGAAAATAATAAAAATAATAATTTAACAAGAAATAAAATATCAAATAATATAAATGAAAAAAAAATGAAAAATTCTTTTTCAAATTTATTATTTGAAAGTTCGAATATAGAATTTCAAAAGAAGAAAATAAATAATAGAATAATACCATTAATAGAGAATAAAGAAGATGACAATCACTTACAAAAATCAATAGAAAAATTTTTAGAAACTGGAACGGCTTCAAGAAGATTTGATGGAATTAAAGTTAATGTAAATAATGGAATTATTAATTATGAATATGCTTCTGGTTTAAGTGCTAATCAAAAAATAATAAATACTCCTTTACAAAATCAAAAAATAAAAGAATTATTAGGTGACGATGATGAAGTCACTTATTAAATATTTTTTTTTATTTATTTTTCAAAATTAGAAAATAAAATTTATATACTTGTTTTTTTTTTTAAACTTTTAATTTTTTTTTTTTGATATTAAAATGATATATATAATTGTTAATAAATTTAATTAAATATTATTTTTAAAAAAATTTATTATTTATGATTTGATTTATTCTTTGTTTTATTTTTATTTCCTTTTGATAAAGTCCTTTTCCCTAAATTTATATTTAAATTTATTCCAGTAAAACATTTTGAATGAAAACTTGATTTTTCAATTTTTTGATTAATAGAATTATTATTATTTTTATTTCTATTTCTACTTAAATTAAATAAATTATTTTTAATATTTAAAGAAACATTTTCATTATGTTTTATTTTCTTATTTAAATAATCTTTATTAATAATTTTGTTTCTAGAATTACTTTTTTTATTTATATCGATATTAATATTAGTTTGACAATGTTGATGATATTTTCTCTTTAAATTATTATTACTATTATCAAAAATTAAATTTAATAAATTATGAGTCATAGAACAATTATTTTTAATATAATTTTTAGAAATAGAATTTCTAGAATATAAAAAAGGATTATTTCTTAAATTTTTTTTTTGAATTTTTGTAACGGATTTATTATTTTTATTTAATTTATTATTATAACTATATCTTAAATTTCTATTTTCAGTTTCTAAAAATTTTTTTGAATAATGTTCATTTTGAAGAGTAGAAAAATTTTTTAATATTTTTTCAATATTTTGAGTTTTAGTTAATTTAATTTCTTTCTTAGGTTTAATTATACTATAATTAATATTTTGTAGATTTGTTGTTGTATTTGTATCTTTTGTTAAAGTGTTAAAACTTGATATATTTCTACTTTTTTTTAATATTATTTTATTTCCTATTGGTAATTTATTCTTACTTTGAGATATACTTTTATTATTAAATATATTACTCTTGCTTTCACTTTTTGAATTACTTTTTTCCTTTTTTTTATATTGATATATATTTATTGAAGGTGAATGTTCTTTTTTTTTTATATTATTATTATTTATTATTGATATTGAGATTATTCCTTTTTTCACATTATTAATTATTTTTTCTTTATTTATTTTCTTTTGATAATAAGGCTTTTTAAATTTGAAATTTTTTTTATACATTTTTTCCAAACAATCTTTTTTTTCTTTTGGTTTTATTTTTTTATAAAATCCATCAATTATTTCTCTGTATGTTGAATTATTAGAATCTAATTTATTATAATAAGAATCATTATCAATAATACTTAAATTAAAGGAATTATTATTTGTAATAGATTCAATATTATTTTTAATTGAATTACTAAAAATAGTTTCAATTATTTTTTCATTTTCTTTTTTCTTATTTTCTTTTTCATTATAATGATCTTTATAAAAAAATTCTGCTTTTGTTTCATAATAATTTTGAAGTATTTTATTCAGTTTAAAATCATGAATAAAAGGTTTGCAAAAAAATTGTAAATAATTGTTATAAAAATTATAAATTTTTGGCATTCTCATTTGAACTTCAATTTTTTTATAATATCTTCTTAAATATTCATCAATATATCCATATATCATATGATCTTTAAAAACTGAAACAATATGACAATTATAATTATAAAGAAGTTTTTTTAAAATTTTTAAATTATATTTTTCTTTGGTGCAATTATATTTCTTTACTATTTTTTCTCTGAGTATTTTCATATATGTATGTATACTTTTATTTAAGGTTTTTATTATATTTATCTCTTTTTTTGGTTTATTGTTTGTTATTTTTTTTAAATCAATCAATCTAGAAAAATTGGATAATTTCTTTTTTTCATTTATCATTATTTTAATTTAAATAAATTTAAAAAATTATATAAAAAATATATACTTAATACAATAAATATATCATAAATATAAATACTAAAGTAAAGATATATTATAATTCAATTTATTAAGAAATGAATACTAAATTTAAAACAATCATGAGCTAATGTAATATATAACATATAAAAAAAATATTTAACAAAAAAATTTTTAAAAAAAAAATTAAATAATTTTTCAAATAAAAATTAAAAAATTAACAATTTTAAGACTCAACTTTAACATCAGATTCATCAATTAAACTATTTTCATTTTTACCCTCAATTAATTCTCCTTGAGCTTTATCTCCAAGTAATTCTTTTTCAGCATCTAACAATTGTTTTCTGAATCCAGTATTAGGATCAATTTCTTTTCTTTTTTGAGCAATATAATTATAAGAATAATTATAAGTATATCCATATTCTTTCATTAAATAATACATAACTAAAGCAACACTTCTAGAAAAACCACCAATACAATGAACTAAAGTTTTTTCACCTTTATTTTTTTTTAAAAACTCATAACTTTCAACAAAAGCTTTTGATAAATCTTCATAAATATTATCTTTAATATTAATGTTTAAATAATCAAATTTTCCTGGAAATTCATTTACTAATTCATAAGTACAATTTAATATATGTTTAAATCCTACTTTATTTAATTCTTCTAAATTTGAAGCTATTCTGTAATCACCTATATATATATTATCTATTATTTCTGTATAGGGATCTTTACATGGATATAATACTTTTATTGTTTGTTCTCCACCAAAAGAAAATAATTTGTGGGTAAAGTAAAATAAATAGTTTGTTAGAGTTTGATACATTTCCATTTTTTTTTATATATATTTTTTTTTAATTAAGTGGTGTATTTATTTTGGAAAAAGTTATTTTTTTATTCAGATTATTTTATTGTTTTTTTTATTTTTAATAATTATTATATGGTTAAAAATTATATTATATTTCTAATTGGGATTTTACCTATTATATATTTTTTTTTAAATAGAAAAAAGGAGAATTCAAAAAATGATATTGAAATACATTTCAATTATTTAAAAGAAATAAAAGAAGTATTTAAAAGTGAAAAAATAAAAGAAGTAATATATATATTAGGAAATAGTGGAGGAGATTTGGATTCAATAATATCATCATATATGACTTCATTAGGAGAAAATATAAATAACAATATAATTTATTTTGATAAAAAAAATAATCCAAAAATAAATAAATCAACTGAAAAAATATATATTCCAGTTATAAATATAAAAAGAGGAACTTATTATGAAAGATTAGAAGGAAAATATATTTTTAATAAATTTAATATAAGTGATGAAGATTTTTTTTATATAAATGATTATGAATTATCAAATGAATATATAATAAAAACAAATAAAAAAATAAGTATAATATTAGTTGATTTTTCTGAATTAGAAGAATCTCAAAATTATTTATTAAATTATGTCGAAAAAGTAATTGATCATCATTTACAAAATATAAATAAATTTCCAAATTTAAAAAAAAGAATAATTGAATATCCAATTGGTTCATGTATGACATTAGTATTATCTCATTATTTTTTAAATTTTTTTCCTGAAAAAATTATTCCTATTCAATTTGCAATAACACCAATTTTAATTGATTGTGCTAATTTTAATAAAGAATATTATGGTTTTAAATGGGATAAATTTGATTTAGATATTTATAATTTCCTTATTAAAAATACTAATTTAAATTCTAATGATATGACTATTTATTATAATAATATTAAAAATGAAATGTTTAATGTTGAAAATAATTTAAAATTAGGTTTTGATATTTTATTAAGAAAAGATACTAAAAAATACATTTGGGGAAAATATTATATTAAATTTATTGTTTTTACTATTTCTTTTGAAAATATGTATAATTATTATAAAAAGGAAAAAATGTTAGAATTAGAAAAAAAATTTTGTTATGAAAATATTCCAAAAAATTCAAAATGTATTATTATATGTTTTACTCAAAATGATTTTAAATATTCTTTTTATACTCCAGATTATCAAATCAATGATTTAATTAATAGAATAAATAAAATTGGTGATAATATTATTTTTAATATTCAAAAAGATAATAATTATTCAAATTATATTTTATTTGAATCTAAAAAAGGAATAACAAGAAAAATAATTGAACCAATTTTTAAAAAAGAATTTGAAAAAGATGAATAAAAAATAATTAATTTCTTTTAAAAAACTAATAATAAAATATAAATAATTTTTAAATATTAAAAAAGAAAATATTAATAGGCCATAATTAAATAATATTTCATTTTAGTAATAAAATGTATTATTCAATCAAAGTAGAAGAAATAAAAAAAAAAAGAGGACGTCCAAAAAAAATTTTTGAATATTCTTCTGGAAATGAAGATATTATTTATAAAAATTTTTTTCAAGATTTTAAAAGGAAAAAAAATCAAATTGAAACATTTAATATTTCTAATATTTTCAACGACATTTTTGAAAAATTATATCTTAATAAAGAATATAATTTAAATAAAAATAATTTAAAAACAATAGAAGAACATCCAATTCTAAATTCAATTTTAAATCCTTTAAATAATAAAAAAGAAAATAATAAAAAAACATGTGATGAAATATTTATTTCGTATATTCATTTTTTAATTCAAAATACAAATAAAGAGTATTTAATATTTTCTTTAAGTGTAATTTTACTTTTAAGAGAATGTATAAATAAATATAAAAATATTGAATTAGAAGATAAATTTGAAATTTTCGGTGAGAATAATAATAATAATATTAAATTACTTAATTTTACTGAAGTTTGTGAAGGAGAACAAATTCCTGAAATTTGTAATGAATATTTAACTGAATTTTTACCTTCTTATAATTATTTTGGATTAAATGTTTTAAATAATTTTTTTGAAGCGAAAAATCTTATTCAACATTTTTGTTTTTGGCTTTATGATAATAATTACACTTCTTCTAAATTAATTATAAATAATAAAAACGATTAATAAATATATATATTATAAATAAACTAAAAAATTTTATAAATAAAAAAACTAAATTAAATATTTTCTAAAGTTAAAAATATATTTTAAAAAAAATTTTTTTAAATAAACAATATTATTTCCTCACAAAACTCTTCCCAAGTTCTAAAAAAAAAAGATATACAGGAAAAAAAACCCAAAAATTATTTATTCTTTTTCTTATAATTAAAAGGATTAATAATTTCTCCACTAATAAACCAAATAGCATAAGGGATAATAATAATTAAATAAGCAATACAACATATAACACATAAAACACAACAACACTTTTTTCTAAATTTAGGTCCTACTAATTGATTAAACATTTTAAAAGGATTTAAAGTGAAAGTTAATCTTCCAAAAGGTTGTGGTAAATAAGGATTAACATTAGGCTCTTCTCTTCCTTTCCCAACTGGATTCATTTCTGCATACCAATAAGGTAAAATTTCCAATGAACATAATACTCTTCCTCCTTTTTTACCATTTTTCTCCATTTCAATCCAAAATTTAGTTCCATCTTCATCTTCACTTTTTGGTAAAAATTCTATATTTGAAAATATTTTCTCATTTTCTGGTAATTTCATATAATAATCTCTTGATAATATAATCGGAGAATCTAATATATTTGCATAATTAATTAAGTATTTTAAATTCATTCTTGAACCACAAATATAATCATCTCTTGCAAGAATATCATTATCATAAACTTGAATAGTTAAATCAAATTTATTTCTAGGTAATTGTATTGGTATTTTATTTCTCCAATTAAAAGAAGCTCTCCCTGTTTGACATCTATAATGAATATCAGTTGAATGTTGATCTTTCATATCAATATAACTTAAAATATAAATATCTGAAGTATCTTCAATATCTAAATTTTCCATTTCTTCAGTTTCATACACTATAAATCTACATTCTAATAAACTTTCTGGTTCTGGTTGTATATTCCATGGTATCATATTATTTCTTTGGTCTTTATCAAATATTTCTAACCATAATTTTATTTCTCCTTGAGATCCTTCATCATCTATATTATATAATTGTCTTGTTTCTATTGGTTTATTTTTTATGTTTTGCCATTCACAATCAAAGAATCTATCTTCAATATCTATTTTTGTTTCACCTATTAGTTCATCTTTAAATATTGGATTATAATCATATACTTGAATTGTTAATGTTCCATTTCCTGGTAATTCACTTAATATATCATAATATTTAAACCAATTACAGTCTCTTTTATTTTCTTTATAATTCTTCTTTTCATTTATTTTTTCTTGACTTCCTAATATTATTTTTATATATGGATCACTTAATGATAATGTATCTTTTTTAGCTAAATTATTTAATGTTAATATATATATTCTTATTATTACACTTCTTTTTACTAATATTTTTTTTGATATAATATCAAATTCATTTAAGAAATTTAATTCTTTTGGTATTTCACCATTATATTTATTTTTAATATTATTTATAAATTCATCATGTTCTTTTAATTTCTCATTTTCACTTATTCTGATTAATCCTTTAAAATGACCAAAAGGTCTTGTATCAAAAGAATATTTAATTGAATTTAAAGCATCTTTTTCATCATAATTTTCATATAATTTTCTTATTGGAGCAGCTCTTAATTTTCCTTTTTCTTTTTTTTGAGAATATCTTTTTACAATTTTATTATTTATATCACCTAAAGCTTCAAATATATCATTTTGATTTTTTTTATCTTCATATTTACCACGAACTAATTGACATTTAATAAAAGGAGATATTAAATTTAACTCTTTTACTTTTTCTAATTCTTTACCAAAATATCTTCTATAATGTTTTCCATTGGTTGAATATTCATCACTTGATTGAGATAAAATTTGATATTCTAAAGAATTTTCTTTTTTAAATTTTAATGGATTATCATTTTTATTAAATCCTATTTCCATATATAAATTACTATCTGGTGTTTGACTTATATCTTCTATTAAAAAATCACTTTTTTCATTTTCTTCTTTTTCTTTTTTTGATGCACCTGGAATTGAATAATTTTTGAATGATGGTTTTAATACAAAATAATCTTCTTTAAATTTATTTTTATTAAGTAAATTTTGGTCAATTTTACCTTGATAAATTTTATTTAAATCATTTGGAGAAAAACATAAAAAATTATCAGAAAATTCAATATTTTTTTCATTTCCAATAATAATATCATTATTTTCTTTATTATTATTATTTTTTAAATTATCTTTTTCTCCATTTTTATTTTTTCTACTAGTATCAATTTCTTCATTTTCTTTAACATTAACAACAATATCAGATTCAATTAAATTATCATTATTATTTTTTCCATTAATGTTATTATATTTATCTTTAATTTCCTTTTCTATTTTTTCAGTCATTTTATATTCTTCCTCAAACATATCATGAGTTCCTTTAATTACACTTTTAATATTAACTAAAAAAATTCCTAATAATTGATTAATCATTCCTCCTAAAACATGATCAAAAACATTACATTGTAATTCAGGAATGAAAATTTCATCTTTAGGTAATTTAACATTAAATTTAATAACACTATTAATATTAGGATCACTTCCAGCTTCATTAGGTTGAGTTTTAATAGGTTCAAAATTATCTTCTTTTTTCCCTGATACATTAATAGAATTTAAATCAAATGAAATAAAAGCTTTTTTCACAGGAAGAAAAGAAAGTGGTTTTAAATCTCTTAAACCTAAAGCATTAATTTCAACGGTATAAGGAATAGTTTCTGGTATAATATCAAGTGAATAAGCATCTTTCTTATGTTCTTCGTCAAATATATAAAAAGATAATAATATCTGACCTTGGGCTTTATTACTTTTCTCTAAATATAATTGATGCCATTTTGGTCTTAAATTCTCAGTATCATTAATTAAATATGCTGAATCACTTAACCAAACATAAGTGTAACCTAATAACTCATCATTACTAATATCTTCATCCATTATAGTAACTAACATAACCGGCCAAGAAGATTGATTATTAATATCAAAGGAAATTTCGCTGAATATTAATGATTGATTCCAAATTCCATTCGAACAATTTGATTTTACAGAAGTTTTCATTTCTTTATCTAAAATCCTTACTACACAATATGGATCACTCATTCCATTAGAATCACCACCTACTAAATATCTTGACATAAATACATTAGCAACAATAGTATAAAATTTATATGTGGAAGGTATTTTTAATTTACCTATTCCTAAGTAATCATCACTATCTTTTTTATTTAAAATATTCTCTAAATCATCAGGGTCGTAGTCTTCATTCTCATTAGAAGTACCCCCTTGAACATCATCCTCATCTCCATCACGGAATAGGTCCGTGTTACAATCATTTGGAGAATCATAATCACGGTTAAATATTTTAATTCTAGCTTTTATTATTCCTGAAAAATATATTTGTTCACATAATTTATTTATTGGTTCTGGGTATAATTTTATCATTACTATATCATCTTTCAAATAAAAATTCTTTGCTTCTATTCTTTGAAATGATATTACAGTCCCTTTTTTATTTAATAAATAGATAAATAAATCTGGTAAATGTTCAATATGATTTGATAGACTTTGATATTGAATACTATTTGTAAGAAACCAATTAATATTTCTATTAATTGCTTTTTGACTTTTGAAATTAGTATTCATATCAGCAATGGAAAAACCAATACTATATTCACTGCTTTTTTCAGGTAAATAATAAGCAGAAAATAATTTAATATATATACTCCATAAAAATTTCCTACTTGTATTATTAACTTTATTAATTAAATCATTATCTTCAATTGGTTTTGTTCCAGATAAAGGAGTATCAATATCAATATAATTAATTTTTAAAAAAACTCTTCCTTTCCATCTAGAACCAATTTCAGCATTAGTATTCATTAAATCTGCCATTTTTGAATCAGATTTAACATCATAAGCACCATATAAATCAACAATTGAAATATCATTATAGAAATTATTTAAAACATCATTAACAGAAATTTCAAAAGAGCCAATTAATTTATCAGAAGAAATATTATTTTTATCTTTAACATAAAAAACAATTCTTTGACTAATAGCAGGTTGAGAAACAGGAATTTCTATAATTTCATTCCAAATGACTTTATCATTTTTACTATCTGAAACTTTAGTTTTTTTAACAATTCCCATATAATGACATTCAACATAACCATTACATTCTTTATTAACTTTTTTTTCTTTACTAAAATAATCCATATCAGGTAATTGTTCGGCTTTAAAAATATATATAATTAATTGTTTATATACAGTTTTAATTTGAGGAGGAATCATACAGTCAGAATCATTATTTAAATTTGGATTTAATTCAACTCTTTCATCATTTGAATTTAAAACACTTAAACTTAATTTTAAATATCCATTAACTTTTGTTATATCTTCTGATTCTGGATTTGCTAAAGCAATCCATAAATTTTTCATTGAATGATTTTCTGCACTGTAAATATATTCTAAGTCAAATTCATATATTCCAAAATAATTTTTTCTCTTTTTATTATTTGAATCATATACTTCAATTATTATTTTTGAAGAATCTAAAATTTCAACTGTTAAATCATTTTTTTCAAAATATATATGTTCGTTGTAAACATGATCTGAACATTCAATATCTAATTTAGAAGTTCTTTTTGTTTCATTAAAACATATTAATTTTATTATTGGAGATGGTAAGTGATTTTCTTCTATACTTATTAAATTTTTTAATTCTTCTATTAAAATATGTACTGTGTAATCACCCTTTTTCATTAAGATTGGCTGTTTTTCTGGAATGACTGATGATGGATTTGATGATGATTCTTTTCCCTTTTCTTCTTGTTTTTCATCTTTTGATGACATTTTTTTTTTAAAATTTTTTTTATTTAATGATTTAATAATATATTATTTAAAGTTTTAATAAAATTAAAATAAAGGAATTAATTCATTAAAACATTCTTTTACATTCTCAAAATATAAACTTTTTTTTATAAAAAATCTGATTTGTTATCTTTTGGAAAACTTTTTAAAATTCCAATTGAATTTGAAATAAGTTGTAAAGCTATTGAAATATTATTTTTTTTTAATTCTGATATAACTTCTTTATTCTTAGATAATAAAATATTTTTTTTTTCTTCTATCAAAGAATCACTCATTTCTATTAATTCATCTTTTAAATCATTTGGAGTTTCTGTATTTACATATACTCTACTTGATTGAGGAAATGGATTATTAAATAATGGATTTGAATCTATTTCAGTTTTTAAATCATTTAAATTTGGATAATTACCAATTGATTCAATATCAGGATAATCATTTTGATGCTGATTATTCATATTGTATTGTTGATTATAATTCATATTCATATTATTATTTATATTATAATTCATATTATTATTTACACTGTAATTCATATTATTATTCATATTATTATTCATATTGTAACACACATTATTATTCATATTATCATTCATATTCATATTATTCATCATTTGATTTTGAGGTAAATTTCCAATTTCCATTAACTCAGGTTTAAATACTGCAAAATATTTAATATCATCTAAAGGAGTATATTGAAATTTGGTTAAAGGTTGAATAATAGGTGGAGTTCTATTTTTTAATCCTTCTTCAATTTTTTTAGCTTTATATCTTTCATATTGTTGTAATTTAATAAAAGAACCATTTAATGCATTAAATTTACTTAATGGTTCACATAAATCTGCAATTAATCTTAATTTATTTGGAGTTGATAAATTTATTATTCCATTTTTTTCTTCTTCATCAAAAGTTTTATAAACAGAAGAAAGATATGATTTATATTCTTCAAAAGAAGGTTCTTCCATATCACTTAAAATTAAAGTTTTTTTAATTTCTTTTATTTTTAATATTAATTCCATTAATTTATCCTTTTCTTCTTTTTTCAAAACATTAGCTTTTTTATGTAATTCAGTACAAACAAACATTTTAATAAATAAACCAATTTTTTTATTTACTTGAAGAACATAACTTCCCGAATTCCAAATTGAAGAATAATAATACATAATTCCAATTCCATTTCTAGTAGACATAATATATTTATTATTAATTTTATGTAATTATTATTATTATAATAAAAAAATAAAAATTTTTTTTTCTTTTATTTTTAATTTAAATTATGTTTAAACACTCTCAAATTAATCCTAAACAAGAAGTAACTTCATTATTTCATGTTAATGATAAATTAAAAGATTTTTATGAAGTTAAAATAACAAGTCCAAATAATAGAAAAGAACAAGAACAATTAAATAAAAATAATCAACTTGATAATTTAGATAATAATAATATTGCAAATGATGAAATAATAAATTCACTAAGAAATAAAGAAAAACCAGATTCAACATATAATTTCAAAAAAGATTTTTTAGTTCTTTCCTTTGATCAAACAGAAGATCAAAATAGTTTAAATTATAAAAGAAAAGTTTTATCAAAAAAATTAATGACAGATATAACTTTTAGTTTAAATAAAGCTTTTGAATTTTCATTTCAAGATAAAATAAAAAATAATATTATATTAACTTTATCAAATAATAAAAAAGATTTTTATTCAATAGATGATTGTGGAAAAAAAGAATTAGAAGATTTATCAAATATAGATAATAATTTTATATTAAATTTATGTTCAAACAATATAAAAAATATTTTAGGAGAACCACAAAATGTTTCAATAAGAAAAGAAAGAAGAAAGACATTTTTAGGATTACAAAAATTAAATGAAGAAAATAATAATATATTATTAGAAGATGAAGTATCAAAAGCAAAAAAAGATTATAGTCCAGAACATACAGTTCATTTATTTTATAATTATGAAGAAGATGAAGAATTTGATAATGAATGTTATCAATTTTTTTTAAATTTTATTCAAAAATATGAAAATAAACCTTTAGCTTCTAAAGTTAAATTAGTTTTATCATATATTCAAGAAAAAAATCCAGAAACTGGAAAAGACATATATAGTAATAAAGCAAAAAATGAAATTTTACATTATTGGAAAAATAAATATGAAAAAGCTACTCTAATGTATCAAGAACAAATTCAAGAAGAATTAAATAAAAAAAAAAGAAATGAATTAATTAATAGGAGTAAAGGAAAAAAACAAAAAAATCCTTTTAAAAAAAGTAATAATAAAATTAGTGGTTTAGATTCAAGGAAAAATAATGATTTAAATTCAATAAATAATAATAATCTTATTGGGAATTCTATTAATAATAATAATGATATAAATGGATCTTATAATACTTCTTTTAAGAGAAATTCAGATAAAAAAAATACTAAAAAAAAAATAAAAAATTAATTTTGATATATATTTTATAAATATAATGATTCAAACATTGAAAAAGAAAATAAAAAAAATATTTAATTAATTTATTTTAAATATTTTTAAACAATAGTATTTGAAATTTAAAAGACAATAAAAAATCAATCAAAAATAAAAGATAAAGAGATAAAATCTACATATAAATAATAGATAAAGGATATATAAATATTAATTTTACAGCTAAACAATTTGAAATATAAAGGATTTCTTTAAATTTCAATTATTTTGATGATTCTTCACAAAATATTAATTGACAATAAATAATAAATGATTAGAAAATTTAAAAAGAGATTTTTAACAATTTATAAAAATCTTTGAATAAAAAAATAAAATAATTTTGTACAGAAACTTTAAGAAAAAATCAAAAGAAGGTTTATCAAACAAAAATATAATATTTAATTTTCATCAAAAAAATATTTTATTACCTTTTGATTTAATAGAATGTTAAATTTAATATTATAAAGTTTATAACACAGATATGCGGTCAAAAAATAATTTTATTCTTATTATATTTTTTTTTCAAATTAACATTTTTCAAAACAAAACAATTTTTTCAAAAT
>JAJJLU010003952.1:0-22928 GCA_023807065.1 Isotricha intestinalis
ATAATCAAATTATAAATAATAATGAAAATAGAAATAATAATAATATAAAAGATAATAATAATCAAATTATAAATAATAAGGAAAATAGAAATAATAATAATATAAAAGATAATAATAATCAAATTATAAATAATAATGAAAATAGAAATAATAATAATATAAAAGATAATAATAATCAAATTATAAATAATTTAGGAGATAATAATAAAAATAATAATTTAAGAGGAAATAATATTATTTCTAATCATAAAAAAATTTTTTTAAAAGGAAACAATAGTAATTTAATAGATAATAATACTGAAAATAATAATAATAATTTAAGGGTTTTTAATAACGAAAATAAAAATAATAATTTAAGGGATCTTAATATTCAAAATAAAAACAATAGCAATGAAAATAGATATTTAGAAAAAGGAAATATGATGAATAATAAATCTGAAAAACAATCAGGAAAAGTAACACCAAATGCTCGAAAAAGAATTATTAAAAATGAAACTAATGATAAAGAAAATAAAGTAATTATAAATAAAAATATTGAAGACAAAAGTATCGAAAATAAAGAAATGGAAAAAGAGAAAAAGAAAAATATAATTATTCCACTTTCAAATGAAAAAGGAAGTAATAGTTGTTTTATTAATGTATTAATACAAATTCTTTTTCATAGCCGAGAATTTAATGATAATTTTTTAAAATTAAAAATTAATGATGAAAATAATCCTTTAAATCAACTTCAAATTTTATTTATGCAATATTTAAAATATCAAGATTCAGAACCACTTATTATAAATACAAAAAGATTGAGAAAATCATTATCAAAGGTTTTTTCAGATATTCAAGAAGGAGTTGCTGGTGATCCTGTTGAAGTATTAAATCATATATTAAATGCTATTCATTTATTTTCATTTCATCATGCTCAATTAAATTATTTTAATCCAAGTGAATTTGATTGTAATCTTTCTTGCATTTCACATAAATTATTTTCAATAAAACTACAAGAAAATATAAGTTGTGAAAAATGCGAAGTAATGGATGTAATTCCTTATGATGGGAATTTTTTTGTTTATGGAATTTTTGTTTTTGAATTATTAGAAGAATTACATAGTAAAACTAATCAATCTTTTAGAAATAAATTATTTGATTATTCAAAAATTGTAAATAATAAAGTTCCTGAAGGAGTAAAAGTTTCTAATTGTAAGTGTGAAAAACCAAAATTAACAAAAAATTTAATTCAATGTGGTAATACTAATCCTTATTTAGTTATAAATTTAATTTGGGATAATTATAGCCCTAAAATGACAGATATATGTAAAATATATAATTTAATTTCAATCGAAGATAATAATAATAAATTATTTACATTAAAAGATGAATCAAAAATGAATCAACAATATTATTTATATGGAATAATTTTATTTTATAATTGGCATTATACATGTGCAATAAATACATGTAATAATTGGTATTTTGTTGATGATCAAAAAATCAAAGAATTTCAATCATATAAAGATTTAATAATAAACGTTATAAAAAATCATTATCATCCTGTGGTATTGTTTTATTCAATATATAAAAAAACAAAAGAAATAGATATAAATGAAGTTTTTCACAGTGAAGATTATAATAGAATATTTAAATTTTGTTATAATTATGACACTCAAATAAGAGGAGAAAAAGTTTCAAGTATAATAAGTAATAAAAGTATAAATAAAAGTGTAATAGCAAGAGTATCTTCAAATAAAGTAGATAAATCAATAGAGCGTAATCATTCTAAAAAAGGTTCTAAGTTATCTAATAATTCATTAATTTCAAATAATGAAATAGGTAGGTTTTGTACTAGTTGTAAGACTAAAAATCCAATTAATAATATTAAATGTAAAAATTGTAATAGAATTTTAAGTATATTACCTATTTCTAATAATTCTTCTAATAACTTTAATATTCTTAAAGATACTAATATTAGTAAATTGTCTAATTCAGGTATTTTAAAAGATATTCCTATTGTTAATTCCATTAATTTAAACAATAATTCTATTAATCAAAATTTAAGATATAGTATTGAAGGTTTTATTGATAAAATTACTACCTCTGTGAATTCAATAAGTAAATCTATCAAAAAAAATAATGAAGATGAAATGAATTATTTAAATGAATGTGTTAGAAATAATAAAAAAATTCAATTGGATAATAATAGAAGTAATTCTAATATAAGAGATAATAATTTTGATAAAAACAATAATGAAAAAGAGAGAAATGATAACACTCCAATTAAAAATAATATTGATAATTCAAAAAATAACCCTAATAATACTTGGTATTGTGTTAATTGTTCTATTACAAATGATAATAACTATTGTCCTAAATGTGGAAGACCTAGAAGTTAAAATAAATTACTTTTTTAAAAATATTCATTAAACGAATTTTATTTTTTTTATTGAATTTTAAATAAACTTATTTATTATTCCCTATATTTCCTTCTATAAATATCAAAACAAATTAATCCAAAAATAATGAATTTAAATATAAAAGAAAAATAGTTAAATCCATTATACTTTGCAACACTACTTCTTAAACAATTATCAATAGAACCAGTAATATAATATTGATCTTGATAAAACATTCCACATTTAATCATATTTTCTCCTAATGAAATTTTAGAATTAATTTTCATTTCATTGCAATCAACAAAAATAATTGATCCTTCACTATTAGTAATTCCAATTAAATTCTTATTATTCGTAATTGCACAAGAAAATCCGGTAGCAGCACAAATTTCAATAGTTTTTATAGGAGTAATTAAATTAACATTTTTAAAAGACCATTTTGTAAGATAAGTATTTCCTCTCAATGGTGATTGTAAAGTGAATATATTTTCACTATTTGAATCATATAAAATATCTCTCATAAAATAATTTGCTGTTTCTGTTAATGTTTCTCTAAATGAAAATTTAGATAATTCTTTTATTTTTATATTGTTAGAATATATATCAAATACTTTACAAGTTCCATCTCCACTTGCAGTTACAACAAATTTGTATTTTTCTTTTTTTATAATAATTAAATTATTAATTATTCTTAAATGAGCATTTAAATTTGAGGAAATTAGATTAATTGATTCTATTTTATTATTATTTATTTTTATATTATAATATTTTAATTCTCCAGTACTTGAACCTGTACATAAATCTTCTTTATCAATTGAAACACAACTTTGAAAAATATCTTCTGAAAAAGTTTCAATTGATTTGAATTCATAAATTTGCTCAAATTTATTATTTGAAATTAAATAAAATACTGTTTTGTTATTTATACAAGTTAAAAATATATTTTTTTCTGGAATTCCTGAAATAAAAATTGGAATATCATTTCCCATTTCTTTTTCAAATATTGCTTCTGATAAATTTCCTCCTTTAATATTAAATAATAATAATTTATTTTTAACTCCATATTTTACATTTCCACCTCCAGAAGCAACAATAATATTATTTCCAATAATATATAAAGCAAAAATGGGAGATTGCAAAGTTCTAGAAGTCATATTTCTTTTTAAAATAAATAATAATATAAAAATTAAAAACCTAAAAAAAAAATTAAAAAATGAAAAAATATTTTAATAATATAAAAAAATCAATTAAAAAATCCTTTTATTATTGATTAAATAATTAATCAAATTTTCCACTAGATTCATTTAAATCAGGTTCTTTTTCATCTTTTCCTAAACTAACACTTTGAGCATTAGGTGATTTTTCTCCAGGATTATTATCAAAAACAGCTCTAGGAGCATTTTCTTGAATAGTTCCTGTAGAAGAATCTTTTTTCATTTTTTTATCAAATTTCCCGTTTTTCACATTTTCAATATCTTCATCATTATATTTTAAATGAGGAAAAAGACTAATAATAGCATTTTTAATATCTTTATAACCAGTATCAATATCATCATTCATAATTCTAAAAACGAAATAAGTTAAATTTTCTATTTCTTTAACTTCATTTTCAGCTTCTTCTAAAACTTTATTTATACTTCCAGTATTTAATTTAGTATGTTCTTTTACTCTTATTCTTAAAGCTTCCATTGAAGGAGGAAGAATACCAATAAAATTACCTCCAAATTCAGAAGAATTTATTTTTTTTCCTTCTTCTAAATTTGCTTCCATTAAAGCAATTTTACCTGCTTTATTTATTCTTCTTATTTCTTCTTTTGTTAATCCATCATATTCTTGAGTTAAGTTATTATATGAGTAACATATCATTTCTTTTTTATTTAAATTATCCATAAATTCTTCTTTTTGAATTTCATAGTGATTATCTTTTTTTTCTGTACTTGAATATTTAGGAATTTCAAATATATCTTTAAAATCATTTATTAATTTATTTATTAATGTTGTTTTTCCTACACTATTTGGTCCTACTAATATTACAAATTTATCACTTCCTCCTTTTGAACTTAGAAATTTAAAGTAATCTCTTGTAAATTTAAATACATCATCTGGTTTATGTAAAAGAATATTTGATAAGTAATCATTTAATAATCTTTTTACTTCTGGATGATTCATTAAAAATGTGAAGTTGTCTTTACATAATGTTGTGTTTCTGTCTCTGAAGTAAGAATATAATTCTTGATCGTTTTTTATTTCTTCTTCCATTTTTTTTTCTTTTTTTATGTTTTTATTTATTATTTTTTTGGAAGTTACATTAATATAAATATAGATTTTGATTTAATTTATTTTTTTAATATTTAATTTAAGAATTTCTCCAAATAAAAGAATGAAAATTCTTATTTTTCTTTCAATTATTTTTTCCATCAATTCTCAAATATCATTTAATTTATCATCATTAATTTTTGAATCTAAATATTATCATTGGGAACAATTTGCATATATAGATCCATTTTTATATGTTAAACAACCAGATTATAAATATTTTAATCAATATTTTACTCATTTAGCAAGTGATAGTATTTGTCTTTATTTTTATATAATAAATAAATTAGATTCAAATTTAATAGATGAAAAAAATTTAAATAATACAATGAAAGGCTTATTTGATCAAGTTATTAGAGTAAAAAAAAATGTAGCAATTGAAAATTCACTTATTGTTTTCATTAGTGTTGAAGATAAAATAATGAGAATAGAAAGAGGACTTGTTATACAAAAAGAATTAAATGATAAAATATGTGATAAAATTATTAAAAATAGATTACCTATGATTCTCAAAGGAGATTATTTACAAGGAATAATTGGAACTATGTCTGATATTCAATATTATCATGAAAATTTTGATGATTATCAAGATTTAGAAGATGACGAAAAGGAAAAAGAAGAAGAAAAAAAAGTAGAAAAAAAAGAAGAAGAAAAAAAAGAGGAAGAGAAAAAAAGAGAAGAAGAAGATGAAGAAATAAAAAATGATGAAGATAATAAAAAGCATAATAATGATAAAACAAATAATCAAAATAATAATATAATAATATCAATAATAATAATTATTCTAATTATTATATCCACAATAATAATATTATTGTACAAAACCCGAAAAAACACGAAAAATCGTAATTCTAATTTAATAAACTACTCTCTTTTTAAAATTGATACCAGTAATGAAAAAATATAAAAAATAAATAAAATAATTAATTTAAATATTCAATAAAAAAATAAAATATAATTCAATAAACTCAAACAACTTAAATTGTATTAAAATTTCAAAAATTTATCAAAAATAAACCAAAGATTTAAATATATGAAAAAAGTAACACAAAAATATGGGTGAAAAACTAGTTAAGGAATATACTAAATTTATATTTATTATTTTACCTTTTAAATGGATAAATACTATATAATAAATTATTAAAATCAATATGAGAAACTTTTTAATAAATAACTAAATATTTCAGTGGAATTAAGAATTTTTCTTAAATTTATTTGGGGAAAAAAATAAAAATTTTTAATTGAAAATGAGTATGAATTCAATGATAAATGTAATTTACATAAAAAACAAGGATTTCACTTTTTGTGAAAGGAAATAATCTTTTTTGGAGAATAAATATAATTAAGATGGTTTTAAATCAAAATATTGAAATTTGATTTAAACCATTAAAAATAAAAAAATGTTGAAAAAGTTTTAAATATAAATTTAGTCAAATTAATTATACATATTATTTAAAAAAATATTATTTTAATTAAAACTCTTTATATTGATGATATTTTTTCAAAAGTAAACTTTAAAATAAAAATTTTCATATTATAATTTCTGAGGTCTATTAAGTTAAAATATTTATTTTAACTTAAATTACTTTCAAAAAAAAAATAAATTATTTTTTTTTGATTTTTTTCAAAAATAATAAAATTATTTATGATTGAAAGTAAAAGAGGTATAAAACCTATTGGAAATTCTTCTTTTCTATATAACTTAACACCTGAGATTATATATAATATAAATATTGAAGAAGAATTTGATGGTGTTAAAATTATGATTATTAAAATGAAAAAAGACAACACTTGGATTTATCAATATAGTTGTCCAAAAGAAGACTTTTCTTCAATTATTCATCCATTAAAAATAAACCATGTTTTAAGTAATAAAGATGTAATAGAAGATATTAAGTTATTAATTTATAATAATAAATTTACTATCAATGAAATATTTGATAAAATTTTACTTCAAATTATCTATGATGAAAATAATAAAAAATTAATATATTTGCAACTACTTAAAGATGATAAGGATAACTTAGAAACAAAATCAAATACAGAATTATTAGAAGAAATAAAAAGATTAAACGGTATAATAAATATACAAAAAGAAAAATTGTTGTCATTTGAAAGAAAACAAGAAGAATTAACTTCAAAAATATTAAAATTAGAATCAACTCACAATCAAATATTATCATATTTAAAAAATCCAAATCAAAATATTCAAAATCCAAATATTCAAAATCAAAATATTCAAAATCAAAAAATTCAAAATCAAAACAATAACATGAATTATGATATTTTCAGATCAACAATAGCATCAGGAACAAATCGACCAAATATAGGAAACATAACAAATAATCCATTTCAAAATACAAATAATTTTCAAAATCCTTTTTCTCATCAAAAAATAAATTCAAATATAAATTCATCCATTCAAAAAAATCCCTTTCAAAGAAATATAAACCCATTTGAAGAAGAACAAATTAATTACAATCAATATAATAGAAATTCAGTAAATCCTTATGAAATGGGAAATTTATATGATAATCCATTTAATGAATTTAAATATAATTTAACAGAAAGAATAACTTTAAGTCAAAGTTCAATAATAGTAGATGATAATGAAATAAAATTAATAAATAATTGGATAAATCCAAACACAAAAAATTTAGAATTTTCTCAAATTTTTAAGGGTTCAAAATATAATTTTTCAGCAGAAATTTTCCATAAATTATGTGATGATAAATCACCAACTTTAATATTATTTAAATGTGATAATGGAGCAAGAAGTGGTGGATATACTACAAAAAATTGGAATGGAGAAGGACAATATAAAAGTGATCCAAATGCATTTTTATTTTCTTTAGATTCTCAAAATAAATATAGTGTTAATGTTAATGAATATAATAATGCTATTTATTGTAGAAGTACTATTTTATGTGCTTTTGGTAATGGATATGATTTAGCTATTTTAGATCAAGGAAAAAAATTACAATCTATTTCTAATTTTCCTATTACTTATGGTTATAATACTGCTAGAAAAATGGGATTATTAACAGGAGGATTTCAGAAATTTTATTTGGAAGAACTTGAAGTTTATCATGTTTTATATTCTAGTTAATTTTTATTTTAAAATTCTAATTTATTAACAATAGAAGATTTCAATTTTATTTTAAAGTAATTTTTTATTTCTATTAATTTTATTAATTTACTTTTAATTTAAATTATAATACACAACAAAATTAATCCAAAATTTTAATAAATGTCTCAAGAAAATGAAAAAGAAATTTCATTTTCTAATAGTTCATTATTAATTCTTTCAAAAATAATAATTCAATGTTTTATAAAATTATCAATTATATGTGAAAATTTTCAAAATTTCAAGATATATAAAACAATAAGAATAATAATATTACTAATAAATGGAATTGTATTAGGATATTATTCTGAGTTAGATTTATGGAATCCTTTCTTTTATTTCATAGAAAATATATTTCTATTTTTTTATTTTATTGATTTTTTAATAAAACAAATAAGTTTTGGATTATATAAACATGAAAAGGGTTATTTACATGATTTATGGAATATATTTGAATTTTCTCAAATTATCATAGGTATATTATGTACTTTACCAAAAATAAGAAAAAATAAATATATATATTGGTATAGAGGATTAAGACCTATTAGTTTAATAAGAGAAATAAGAGAATTGGAAGTTATATTTGGTTCAATATTAATGTCATTAAAAGAAATGATAAATGTTTTTATATTATTATTATTTATTTTTCTGGCTTATGCAATTTTAGCTGTTAATATTTGGGGAGGAATTTTTTATAGAAGATGTAGAGTTAATCCTTTCCCAATAAATGGAACTTTTGATATAATTTCAGACTCAAAAACTTTATGTGGAGGGTTAAATCAATGTGAAAATTGTTATTCTATTTTTGACTTTGATAATAATAATACTTATTTTTTAAAATATAATGTTAATGAAGAATTAAGAATTGATGAATTAAATCAAGGATATAGTACTTTTGATAATATTTTTAAAGCTTTTTTAACTATATATAATTGTATGACTTTAAATGGTTGGAGTAAAATTATGTATATGGTTCAAAATGGCTATTCTTATACTGGAAGCTCTATTTTTTTTATTTCTTTGGTCATTATTCTTAATTATTTAGTTTTAAATTTTACTATAGCTATTTTAATGGATAATATAGAAAAAAATAGTAAGCAAGAAGAACAAAGTGAAGATAAACTTAAACTTAAAGTTATTGATTTTGAAGCTGAAGCTAATAAAATATCATTAAATAATAAATTTAAAACTAGTAGATTACTACTTATATGGGATAATATTAAATCAATAAAATTGTTTAAAACTGTGATATCAAAATCTGAAAATCATTCTAATTATAAAATATCTTATTATTGCTATATTATTTCACAACAACCAATTTGGATTTATTTTCAATATATAATAATTATTATTAATTCAATTTTATTAATAAATCCCGAAATAATACATTCTAATATTAAATTTATTGTTAATTATATTGTCGTTATTTTATTTGATCTTGATTGTTTATTAAATATAATTGGAATTGGATTTATTTTTTTTATTCAAATTCCAAAAGTTTTCTATTTAATAATAGTTATTTCAGTAACTTATGAATTTATAATAAATGAATCAACAGTATTATCAGCATTTTATCTTTTGAAAATAATACATTTAATAAAAGCTTTAAATTTCAAACATTTTAATATTATGATAGATTTAGTAGCAAAAACAATCCAAAATATTTTTGTTTTTTTTATGTTAATTTTTTTATTAGTTTATGTATTTGCTTTAATTGGAATAATATTATTTAAAGGAGTTTTAATAGAAAAGAAATACAAAAAACGTATGAAAAGATTTGATTCAATGTTAGATTCTTTAAAAGAAGTTTTTAGTTTATTAATTGGTGATGATTGGTATATTGATATGATAATATTTTTAAATTCAGAAAAAGTTAATAAATTTACAGTTTATATTTACTTTATTTGTACAAATATTTTTTTAAGCATTTTAATAATGAATTTAGTTATTGCTTTTTTAGTTTATCATTATGATAATTCTAGAAAAAAACAAAAATTTAAAGAATTAAGTGACATAATTAGGAAAGGTGAAAAATCAATTGGTTTAAAAAGATCTAGTTCTTTTTCTTTTACTTTTAAAAAAATCAAAGTTAGAGAATTAATGGAAAATCATGAAAATAAATTTCTAAATTTTTTAGATGACTTATATGATAATAATAGTTCATTTGGAAATTTTGGTTCTGACAAAGAAAAATATGAAGATATACTTAACAAATCAGATTTATTTGATTATAAAATAGAAAATGCTCTGTTTTCTGAAAAAAACGGAGTTTATAAATTTACTCATGATATAAATACCGATAAAATTACTAGTAAGGATAATTATGGTTTTGGAATAATAATGAAGAAAATAAAAAAAGAAAAAGCAATAAAAATATTAAATGAACAAATTCAAAAAAAAAAAGAAAAAATAAAAAAAAAAAAATTACATTTAAATCAAGAAATTACTCCACGTTCTATATATAGAAATCCCTCAAAAAATTCATCTCCTTTGGAAAAATTTTCCCCAAATAAAAAAGAAAGTACAAAAGATTTAATAACACTAAATTTTTTAAATTCTAAAGAGAATAAAAATCCAATTAGAGAATATAAAATTCAAATTATTGAAGAAAATGAAAAAAGTCATTTAGATCAAATGTATTTAAAAGCTGGAGTTGAAAAAAGTATATTATTAAATATAGTAAATAAACAAATGGGAAGAAGTTTTGTTTGTTCTTCTGATGGAATATCTAAAGAATTTAAATCAAGTACTTTAATTGGATTTAATGATAATAATAGATCAAAAAAAAAAAGAAAAAGTGTTTTTCAAAAAGCTTTCACTTTTTTTAATGGAATTTTTCATAAAAATAATAAATTAAAAAATAGTAAAAGTATTGATAAAAATATATCGAGAAATCAAACTATTTTTTCAAATAAAAAATCTCAAGTAAATTTATCAATGAATTCAAAAATGAATTCATTTTATTCTAATACAACAAAAGTAAATAATAATGAAAATATTAGAAGAATTGTAGTCATTTCTAATGAAATTTTTAGGAATCTGAAAGGAAAAATATTTTCTGTTCATAGAATTAAAAATTCGGGTTTTTATGAATATATTTCTCAATCAAGTTTATTCATTTTCCATAGAAAATCTAAAATAAGATTGCTTTGTATTTATTTATCAAATTCTCAACCATTTAAAATTTTTTTTATTTCTATTACAGCAATTTCTTCATTATTTTTAGCTTTAAATACACCTTATATAAATCCTAACTCAAATAAAAAACTTTTTTTCTATTATGCAGAGGGAGTTTCTTTATTATTATTTTGGTTAGAAACTTTAATAAAAATAATAGCAAATGGATTTATATTTAAAGATGATATTGGAATAATTCACAAATCAACTTTATATAATAGATTACTTGAATTAAGTGATTCTTCAGAACGTTTATCAAACAGTTCAAGTCAATTACTCTTAACTAGAAAATCAAATCCTTTTTTATCAAAAATTTTTCGACCTCAAAACTTAAATTTTGAAAATAATAATATCAATACTATAAATGATAATAATATTAATAATAGTGAAATTAATAAAAAGGAAGTTTTAGTTAATAATAATGAAGAAGATTTATCTGCTATTTCTTCAAACAGTAGAATCAGTCAGAAGAGTGGTTATAGTTCATCAAGTAAAAAAAGCTTAAATAATTCTTCTCTTTCAAAAAATAATATTCAAAAAGAAAATAAAACTAAATTAAATAATAGAAAATTATCTATATCTTCATTAAAGAATAAAAGAATTGAGGAAAATAAAGTTACTGAACCATATCTTCAAAATTTAATAAATTTATTTGATTTTACAATATTAATAATCCATTTTTATATATTTATAAACACATCGAATACAAGTTTGAAAATGGAAGTAAAACATCATTATTTAAAATCATTAGTTTATTTTTTATGTCTTCGTCCTTTAAGAATGGTTTCTAATTTAAATAAATTACGTCAAATGTTCTATGTTTTAATATTATCAATCCCATCAATATTATATGTATTATTAATAGCATTAATAGTTTTTTTTATATATGCAATAGTGGGATTAAATTATTTTAAAGGATTATTAGGGAAATGTTCAAATGAAAATTATCAAACAAAAATAAATTGTGAAAATAATAATTATATATGGATTCCTCAAGAAGAAAATTTTGATACTTTGACTTCAAGTATATTAACATTATATGAATTAGCAACAACTTCAGGTTGGTATGAAATAATGCATAAAATTGATAATGTAACAAATAATTTATCAGATATATATTTTGTTTCTTTTATGATTATTGGAAGTATTTTTATTATGAATTTTAGTGTTACTTGTGTTATTGATACTTTCGTTGCCTTAAGAGAAAAAATGGAAGGTGATGCTTTTTTAACTGAAAATCAAAAAGAATGGGTTAAAGCTGTTAAAATGTTTATGAAATTTAAACCTGTTCCTTCTTTAAATATTAATTCAAATAAAGTTAAAAAAATTAGGAAAATATGCTATTTTATTATTAAAAGTAAATGGTATATAAGGTTTATTAATTGTTTGATTTTTGTTAATATTATTATTATGTGTTTTTCTTATAATGGACAAAGTTTATTTTTTACTAATTTACAATCATATATTTTTTATTTTTCAACTTTTTTTTTTATTTCAGAAATGATAATGAAAATAACGGCATATAAATCTCTTTTTTTTATTGATTCAATGAATATATTTGATTTAATTATTGTAATTTTTTCAAGTTTATCAACAATTTTTTCAGTGCTTCAATATTTTAATAAAGGAAAAGAACATTTTGGACATTATGATGCAATACCTGGGTTAATAAAAGGAATAAGAGTACTTAGAGTATTTAGATTAATTAATTTAAACTTGGCAATAAAAAACTATTTAAAAATAATCTTATTTATAACCCCTCAATTATTAAATATATTTACATTATTACTTATGTTTCTTGTAATTTTTATAATTTTAGGAATCAATCTATTTTCAACAGTGAAATTTGGAGAAGCAATAAATAAAAACACTAATTTTAAAGATGCTTTTTCATCCTTAAATACATTATTAAGGGTTTTAACAGGAGATCAATGGAATGAAATTATGCATGAATTAGCAATTAAACAAGAAAATTGTACAACTGAAGAACAATCATATATAAACTTAATGGAAATAGGACCTAATGGTTGTGGTACTTGGAGTTCTTATCCTTATTTTACTTTTTTTATGATTTTAAATTCTACAATAATAGTAAATATGTTTATTGCTGTTATTGTTGGAACTTTTATGGAAGAAAACTTTGATTCTAATGGAATTATAAGTACTAAAGAAATCGAAGATTTTTATAATTTATGGAGTAAATATGATCCTCAGGTTAAATATTCTATTGGCATTAATAGGTTTATTTTATTTATGACTGAATTAAAATTTCCTTTAGGTTTAAAAGGAGATAAATTATTTGATGATGATATTAATAAACATAAGTTAAGAGGTAAAGTTTTTTTTTCTCCTGATAAAAAAATGGTTCTTGATGAAAAACAAATTAATGTTATTTCTGAAAAATTAGGTATTTTAAAAAAAACTAAGAAAATTCATATTTTAGATGTTATTAAATTGATTAACAAAAGATATATTATTGCTCAACAAGATAATGAAGAAGATTTACAAAGTTTAGAAAAATATAAAAAAGAATTAAAATTATTTGATATTAAACAAAGAAAAGTTGGTCAAAAATTAAAAAAAGAATTTTCTAGATATCATAAAGGTTATAATGGTATTACTATTATTAAAAAAAATACTAAAAGTCATGAACAAATTCATAAAAATTTTAATTCACCTATTAGAAAAATAAGAAAAGTTTCTAGTGTCCCTAAAGTTTTGCAAAATAAAGGTTAATCATATTTTTATAAATTTTGTTAAATTATTGAGTAAGTACTATATTTTTTGATTAAATGTTGAATTATTAGAAAAATAATATTAATTTTGGTTTAATTTGAATATTTTAAATATATATATATATATTCAATACTAATTTTAATTATATACATTTTTCTCCACAAAATTTTTTAATTCAAAAAAATAATATTTGAAACGTAAAAAAAATTACCATTCCTTTTGATTTAGAAAAAGAAATGATTCTTAGTTATAAGTTAAATTTTTTATTTATTTTTTAATTAAAAATAAAATATAAAAAAATGATTAATAAAACTCAATCTAATATTTTAATTAAATAAAATTTAGCAAATAATAGTATCATTTTTATTTAATTGAATATTTATAATATTATACTTTATTATACAATAAATAATAAATCATTTAAATTTCAAAAATCTTTTTTACCATGAAATAAGGAAGATAAGACTTATTTTTATATATTTTGTTTTTATTAAAAGAAAAGAAAAAAAATTTAATAAACAAATATTACAAGATTTTAATTTTAAGACTACTATTTTTATTTTAAATAAAATTGAATTTTTTTTTCTACAATTGATATTTTCAATTATAATTGTATTATATTTAGATTAATTCTAAGTGATTTGATAAAAAATAATAAATTAAAATATGTTATTAATATAAGATTATTGTCTTATTTTTTAAAAATTATTGTCCTCATAATTTATTTTATTAATTATAATAGTTTTATTATGGAAAAATTATTTATTCAACTCATTTATATCATGTTTTTTTTAATAAAATATACAAAATGTGATATTTATTTAGAGAAAATTGAAGAAATCAAAACAGATAAAAATGAAACACTTTTATTCACTGAATATAAAAAAAATTCACTTTTAGGTGTTTCAAACCAAAATATTTATATAATTTCACCATTTAGAGTAACAAAAATAAATTACAGTAATGAATATTCACTTTTAGAACAATCAACAAATATTATTTCTTTAGATGATGATACATTTGCTCTAGTATGTTTAAAAGAAGTTTTAATTGCAGTTTATAATATTACTGGAGCATTAATTAGTAATTATTCTTATGAATACGAATCAGGAAGCTCAAAATTAAAATATTCACCATTTATAGGAATACAATGTGGAGTTACATATCAAAATAATAACTTTTATATTGGAATACCCGATAATAAAACTAATAATATTCAATTTTTCTATTTAATTTTAAAAAAAGATTCAAATACATTGTCTGAAAAAATTCAATTAGACCCATCAAATTATTTCTTGTTCCAAAATTTTAATATTTTGATTTATAATGTAAATAATTATTCTTTGATCATATTGCCAAAAAATAAACTATATATACGGTATTATTTTATAAATTTAAGAAACACAGAAGACAGGTATCATTGTGAATTAAATCATAAAATCATGGCAAAAGGGGGGATATTAAAAGATACAAGGATTATTATATTTGGAAAAGGGGAAGGTTATACGTTAACACTCATATCTTTTGAAATATCAAATACAGAACAACCTTTCGAAATTAACAGTAACGTAAATATTACTTTTCAAAACAATAATATTATTCCAAATACTATTGATGGATACATAAAAAATGCAACAAATTTTTCTATTATGTTTTCAGGGGGTGGTTCATTTTATGAATATTTTTTTGATTTTAATTTAAACTATAATGTTAAACCTTCAAGAATTTTATTTTTTCCTAAACCAGCTGAAAATTGTTTATCTTCTATTAAATTCTTCAATAATAACAATACTTTTTATACTTTAGTAAAAGAATTAAACACTGATTCATTCAATTGGACAATGAATTTTAAAGGTCCAAAATGTAAAAATTATATGAAATGTGAACATAAAAAAGAATCTTATAGCCTTACTTTAAATGAATTAGCAGAAAAACAAATTTTTAATATTCCTATTCAAATATTATTAAAAAATATAGAAGGAATAACAGTAAATAATTTAATAAATTATTCTGAAAATACCGTACTAAATTATATTAATTTTTCATTTAATGAGAATATTTATGAATTTTCTTCAAAATTTAGTTTATATTTTAATGTTTCAGATAAAATCGAAGAAAATGATATTGAATGTGAATTAAAAATTCAAATATGTGATATTTCATGTAAGACTTGTTCTGAATATAGTGAATCAAATGATAAAAAATGTTTAAGTTGTGCGGATAATTATTATCCTTTGGAAGATAATGAATTAAATTGTACTTTAAAAACTTCAAAAATTGATAATTATTTTTTTTCAGAAGAATATTCAAAATTTATGAAATGCAAAGATAATTGTAAAATTTGTGAAAATCTCTCAAATTGTACTCAATGTAATGACGGTTCTCTTTGGTTTGTTGAAAATGACACTCATAATTGTCTTACTTCTGAAAGTTGTCCTGAATCGTTTCCTTATTTTAATATAGACACTTTAGAATGTGTTAAAGATTGTTGCAATATTAATGATAATTGTATCAAATGTAATAATACTCAAATACAACAATATGATAAATGTATTGAAAAGGAAAAAGAAATAGAAAATAATATAGGTTTTTTTGGTATATATCCTTTAAATGATCCAAAAGTCACATATATAGATATTGGAGAATGTGAAAATATTTTAAAAGAGAAAAATAAAATATCGGAGTTGTACATAAATATTATAGAAAAAAATGAAGGAAAATTAACAAATAAAGTAAATTTTGATTTATATGATAAAGAAGGAAATAAATTAAATATATCAGAATGTGATGATATTCCAATATCTTTTTCTTTTTTATTAACAAATACTGAAAATTTAAATTTAGATGAAGGAAAAAGATTATCAGAATTAGGAATTGATATATATAATATAAATGATAATTATTTTAATAATTTTTGTTCAAATAATGATATTGGAAAAAGGACTGATATTATAATAAAAGATAGACAAAATGATATATATGTAAAAGCAGATTTTTGTGATAGTAATTGTATATATAAAGGAACTAATTATGAAACTTTTAGAGTTAAATGTGAATGTTATAATAATGATTATAGTAATAATAATAATGGTTTTAATAATAAAAGAAAGAGTGCTATAATGGAATTTATTGATGATCATATTAATTATAAAATTATTATTTGTTATAAATATATATTTTTAAGAACCTCTTATAAGAATAATTGGGGTTTTATATTTTGTTTATCGATTATTATTGTATGTAGCTTTTGCACTTTTCTTCATTATTGGAAAACCATCAATATTTTAAAAACTAGGATTAATAATCATATTATTTTACCAAAAAATCATAATAAAAAAAATTTAAAACCAAATCCACAAAGAAAAAAAAATAAAGAAGATATTAAAATTTATGGAAAAAAACCTATAATTACCAACGAAATAACAAATAAAAATCCCCAAAATAAACAAAAAAAATATAATAAAAATATGAATTTAAAATCAAAAATAGAATTAAAAGACAATCCAAATTCCACACAAAGACAATTAAAAAATAATAAAATAATTAAACCAAATTTAATTATAGAAAAAGATATTGATTACGAAGATATGAATTTTTTTATTGCAATTTATAAAGACAAAAGAAATCTTTTATCAATAATTTATACAAGTTTTCTTTCAAAAGTAGATATAATAAGAATTATATTTTTTCCAAAACAATATGATATTCTTTATATTGCAATTTCATCTTTTTTATTCAGTATTATTGTTGACTTTACAATAAATGCATTATTATTCAGTGATGTTATTTTGTCTCAAAAATATAAAAGTGGAAATAATCAATTAAGATTTATTACTAGTGAATCATTATCAATTTTTGCTGATATTCTTGGGAGTATTTTTTGTTTTTTCCTTACTAGGTTAATTAATTTTAGTATTCCTTTAGAAATGCTTCAAAAAGAAATAAAATTTAATGATAAAATTATTAAATATGTTGTAAAAGCTGAAAGAATTATTAGAATTAGATTATTTATATATTTTACTTTACAATTTTTTTTTCTTTGCTTTTTTATGTATTATATTATTATTTTTTGTTCTCTTTATAAATATTCTCAATATGCTTTGTTTAAAAGTTATTTGTTTGGAGTTATTACTCATCTTATCTATAGTTTAGTAATTTCTTTGGTAATTTCAGTTTTACGATTTATTAGTTTAAAAAACAAAAAAATAAAAATATTTTTATTATCTCAATATTTGAATAATCTTTTTTAATATATATCTGATTTAAATATCAATATTTCTAATTTTTAAATAAATAATATATTTAAAATATTAAAAAAATTGTAGTTTTTTTTCATATTTTCAAGTCTATATTTTAGATTTGAAATTTAAAATCATTTTATAAACATAAATTAATTAATTTATCTTCTGTAAAACATTTTTAACACCTTAATTTAATTTTTAAAATAATATATTTATTCTTATAACTTTTAGAAAAAGCAATAAAATAATTCTGATATTATACTTATTTTATTAATCTCTTATTAATTTTAAATTTGTTAATTTATTATGAAAAAATATGTGAGTTCAAAAAAATATTTTATAAATACATCATGAGATTTATTTTAATTTATTATAATATAATCTAGATGATATTGTAAAATTATTTTATAGGAAAAAATAAATAAAAAGCTTAGTCTATAAAGATAAATTTAATTTTGAAAATTGATGAAAAATGGAGGTGAATTTTTTATAAACAATGATTAATTAAATAATAATTATTTCATTTAATCACTTAAAATTATATTAAATATATTTAATTATATATTGAATATAATAAATATATATATACACAGAAATTGAAATAATTAAAAATGCAGGAATTATTGAGATAATTATTCTTTTTATTTATAAATTAAAAAAATTTATTGATGAAAAAAATATAAAAGATTAATTAGAAAATAAATCAATGTTCTTTATAATCTAAAAAATAATTTGGTTCTATTTCACATAAAATATTGATAATAATATTTAAAGAAAATGATTAGATAAATTAATAAAAAGATTTTCGATATTACAAAAAAATATATGACTTTATTATCGTCTATTCATCTTCAAAGCACAATAATTTCATTAAAAATTAAAAAAAATAATAGCTTAAAATAAACAATTACTTTTTTATTAAAAAACATTTAATGAAAAAGTAAAAAATATTTTTATAATGAATTTCTAAAGTAATGAAATACTAATAAAAAAGATTAAACTAAAAATAAACTCTGAGAGAGAAATTATTTTATAACAAAAATAATTGAGAATAAAATAAAAAATCGTTCAAAATTTTTGTATTTCATTTTATTAAATAATTATTTTTTTAATATCATCCTAAGACAATAAAATAAAAGTTGATTAAAAACAAAAAATTTATTTAAAAAAATTATCTGTTAATTTTTTTTTAAAATCCTTTTTGGAGACAATCAATCTAAAATAGAATTTTCAATAAATTTATATTTAATGTATATTTTTTCTCAAAAACAATAAGATTTAATTCCCTCTTTAATATTAATATATTTAATCTCTATTTTTAATATTTTGAAAATTTTTTTAAAGTTATCATTTTGAATTAAAAATTAATTTAGGTTTTGCAATAATAAATAAAATAAAATTTATTTTGAAATAAATAAATAAAACTAAGACAGTGCATAAACAATAAGTTTATTATTTTTTTTCAATAAAAAATAAATGAAAATAAAATAAAAATGGAAGAAACTGTTGGAATTGATATAGGGCTAAATGATTGTTGTGTTGGTGTATGGAGAAATGGTAAGGTATATATATGTGGAAATGAATTAGGGGAGAGAACAACACCCTTTATGATCTCATTTACTGGAAAAGATATTTATGTCGGAGTAGCAGCACGAAATGTATCAGAAAGATATAATAAAAATACAATATATGGAATTAGAAAATTAATTGGAAAAAAATTTAATGATTCTGAAGTTCAAAACTTTATGAAAACTGTTCCATATAAAATTGAAAAGGATTCAAATAATGAAAAAATAAATATTATAGTAGAAAATAATGATGAAATACAAAAATATTATCCCGAAGATTTGTATAAAATAATCCTTAGGAGGTTAAAAGGATATGCAGAAAGTTTTCAAGGAGTAGTAGTCAGAAATGTTGTTTTAACCATTCCTACATATTTTAATAAAAATCAAATAGAATTAATTAAAAATCAATGTGAAGTTGTGGGATTTAAAGATATAAAAATAATATATGAACCAATCGCTGCATGTATCACTTATGATTTTAATTTAAACAACAAAAGAAATATTTTAGTATTTTCAATGGATTCAAATGAATTAGATATTACTATTTTAAAATTAGAAAATAGAGATTTTAAAATTTTAGCCACAAGTCATGAAAATTTTGGTGGAAATGATTTCACAAATAAATTATTAAAATATACAATAAATGATTTTAAAGAAAGAACAAACATTGATATTTCTAATAATAAAAGAGCAATTAAAAGATTAAAAAGAGAATGTGAATCAGCTATAAATGTATTAAGAATGGAGAAAGAATATACAATAGATATAGATCAATTAATGGGAGATGAAGATTATTTTAAAGAAATATCTAAATCAACATTTAAATCTTCTTGCCTCAATTTATTTGATCACTGTATTATTCATATCGAAAAAGCTTTGAATAATTCAAAATTAAATAAATCTGATATTGATAATATTATTTTTGCAAGAGGCTCATTACGCTTTCCATTATTAAGGGAAACTGTTCAAAATTTTTTTGACAGGAACATTTGGCAGAGTCTTAATTCATTAGAAATATATGCTTATGGAGCAACTCTTTATGGAAATATTAAGAATAAATTATCTTTAGGAACTCTTTATGGAAATATTAAGAATAAATTATCTTTAGTAACTCTTTATGGAAATATTAAGAATAAATTATCTTTAGGAATAGATAAAGGAGATAATATTATGGAAATTATAATACCAAAGAATTTTAGAATTCCTTATGAAAATTCAATTACTTTTAAATATTATCAATCTTCGATTAATCTTAAAATTTATGAAGGTGAAAGAAAAATTGCTAAATATAATAAATTATTAGGAGAATTTCCAATTAATTTATCTTTAGAAGAAAAAAAAGAAATAAAAGTTACATTTAAACTATCAATTAAAGGTATTTTTATGGATTGAAGTGGAAGAAAATGGAAATTATCAATCATTTACAATAAAATATAATATTAATATTGATGAAGAAAAAGTTAAAAGGTTAATTGATGAAGCAGAAAAATATGAAAAAGAAGATGAATATGAAATCAAAAAGATATTAGAAATTGAAGAATATAAAAAAAAAGTATATATTTTAGAAAAAGAAAATAAGGATTTGAAGGAGAATCAAGAATCCCTCAAAAATCAATTAAAAACATTTGAAAATACATTAAAAAGGAAAAATTATGAATATGAAGAAATAAACAGAAATTATAAAGAACTTATTAAAAAAAAGAAAGAATTAGAAGAAGAATTAGAAAAAATAAAAAGCAAAAATAAATTTAATTAATAACCTTTATAATAAAGAAGAAAATAAAAAAAAAAATTTATTGAGATATTATAAGATGAATTACTTTCATGAATTATATCATAAAACTTTTTCTATCAAAGAAAAAAAATCATCCAAACCAATTATCCACAATATGGAACTTCAAATCATATATAATAATACCACAAATAATATAAAATTTATTAATAGAATTAGCAATATCAAGAAAATTAATATAAAAATGAGGAGCAGGTCTCATAATAGAGCAGCATTCATAACAACAGCATTTAGAACAACAGAAAGTTTTAGAAATATAAGTTGAACAACAGCCATAAGGAATAATAATATTTTTAGTTAAATTACCTTTATTGTCATAAATTCAAGGTTTAAATTTGAAGATTTTTCTTTGTATTCATCACAAGCACAAATTGGACAACAACAAGAATACAATATTTATCACAAATGCAACAATTATAACAATTATCCCAATTACACTAACAATTATAATTAAATGAGTAATGTTTTGGTTCTCCTATTGTCCATTTTAATATATCATTTTCATCCTATATATCTATTTATTTTAATTTACAAATACATGATTGACATATATCACAACTACTACATTGATAGCATCCTATTATATTTTTTGTTTTACCTATTTTAATTCCATATTTGGGTTTGGAACATTTGAATTATTATTTAATCATAAATGTAAACAATATCTACAATATAATTAAATTTACTTCAATAACATCCTTTTATAAACTTAATATCTTGTGTTAGAAATTTTTTCCATCATTAGTTTAATTTAATTGAAAATATATTTATTTTTATATAAATATTCATAACTACAACAAGTAAATATTGTTGGATTAATATTTATTTAGATTATAAGGTTGATTTACTATAAAAAGTATATTTATTGCATTTTTTTCATCAAGATAATATACTTTAAATGATATTGGTCTTTCTATTTCTAAAAAATGATATAACCAAAAATATCTCTTTCAGTTCCTATAAATACTCTTTTTATTTTTGATAAATAATTAAATATGTTTATTGATATTTGATATTTCTGAATTTAAAGGTTGAATTTCTGGATAAAAATTACATAAGATAAAAGTATTTTTTCACTTTTATCAGTATTATCTTCTTTTTTATTCATCAATTCTATTTCTTTATCAATTAATTTGGATTCATTTAATTTTTCTTTAGTTAATTTACTTTTATTGTTGGTTTTTCATTATTTTTTAATATATTTTCTTTTCTAAGATTTTCTTTCATAATTGTGTTTTCATTAAATTTTGTGTCATTTAATTTTTCATTTTCATTTAAGATTAAATTATTGCTTTTTGGTTGAATTTCTTGTTTAATATTTAACAAGTATTTTTCTTCTTTATTATTTGAAGTAATGATTTTTTTATGTTTTCATTGTTTTTTTCAATTTGAGAAGTCACACTATATGAATTGTAAACAATTGAATTACCATTTGAATTCATTCTTATTTTTTATTTTCTTCAAAAATGGGAATTGAATTCAAAATTATTTTGAAAAAATATAATAAAGTAAAATAATTAATCTATTATATTTTTTTAAAATTAAATATGATAATCAAAAGAAAAACCAGTAGATTTTTATATTTAATAT
>JAJJLU010003953.1:0-22898 GCA_023807065.1 Isotricha intestinalis
TTAATGATAATTGTGATAAATTATTTGATAATTTAGAATCTAAAATTCAAAGATGTGATAAATTAGGTGAAATAAAGAATAATTATAATTATTTAAATAAATTAAATATAATATTTGATTCTTTTAAAGATTATTATGATTGTTGTTATATTAATGAAGTATTTTTTGATAATTATTCCTTTGAATTTATTATTAAAATAAAAGAAGGAAATGAAAGTCATTTATTTTCTAGAATTTTAAATTTAAAAAATAATTTTGATTTTATTGAAGAAGTATGCATTCAAATGGAATCTTTAGAAAATATTTTATTAAGATTATAATTTAAAAATTGATTAAAAATTTTGATTGAATTTATTTATTTTATTAAGAAAAATATTATTTAATATATTCTATTTTAAAAAAATTCAAATAAATTTTTCTTCAATTAAAATAGAATCAAAACCACTTATAATTTATAATTTAATTGAATAATTAATATATAGATTTTTCAATTAATTGTGAAATAGAACTAAAATAGAAATAAATCATTATGAAAAAAAATAAAAACATAAAATATTTTTAAATCTAAAAAATGGAATAATTTAACAATAATTTGTATTAAAAAAGAGAATATTTAATTAACTTAAATTTTTTATTTAGGATTATAATTTTTTTTACCAAAATCCCAAGGAAGATAATGATACTTAATCATATGACTAATTTGATGTCTCATAGTAATAATAAAAATAAGTAGAAAATAGACTAATAACAAGGGCCAAAAAACAGGAATATCAAAACTTTCAAAAAAAGTAAGAATAATTCCAATTAATAGAGTATAAAATAAAACAGACCAAAATTGAAATTCTTTTAATTTTCTATGAAAAGGTTTAAATTCTTCATTATTTTTAATTGGTAAAAAAGAATTTTCTTCTCCTGAAAATTGTTCTTCTTCAGGATCTTCTAAAGGAGAAATAAATCCAATGAAAGAATTTAAAAAATGAATTCCTATACAATATGTTAAAGCGTAATAACCTTTTGTTATTATTATTCTTATTAAATATATTATTAATAATATTATCACTAATATCCATCTTTCTTTTATATATAATATTGTTTTATCTTTTATTATGTTTGAATATGATATTATTTTGGAAAATATATTTGATGATGATGTTTTAGACTCTTTTTCTGTTTCTGTGAAATATGTACTCATTTTTTTTTTGATTAATAATAATTATTTTTAAATGATGATATTTAATTTTTTTTTTTTGCATTTTCATTTTTTTATAATTGTGAAATAATATAATATTTATTTTATTTTTTATTTATATAAAATAAATTTTATTATTTTAAATTATAATTTTATAAATATATATTGTTAAATATTTTTCATTGAATTTTAAATGTTATCTTATTATTATAATTATTATAAAAATTGAATTCCTTTTTTTTCAAATTCATCTTTATAATATTTAATTAATTGATTATCATCATTTATTTGTTTTTTTCTTTGATAATTTTGATGAAAATTACCAATTCCTTCAATAAAGAGCAAAAAAAAAGAACTAGTTAATCCACTTCTAAAAGAATATTTAAATCCATTTCTAAAATTCATAATAAATCCAGTTGAAAAACCAGCAAAAGCATTATTTAAAATATCATTTTTTTTTCTTAATTTACATATTCCATTAAATGATAAAGAATAAAATAAAGACCATAATGCAAAATTTCCTCCTAATTTTTTTGCTCTATCTTTTATATATTTTATTGTTCCTTTTATTTTATAATTTTTTGGTGTTATATATATTCCTTTTATTATATAATATATTGTTCCTAAGGAATAACCTGTTAGGAAACTATCACTTATGTGATATGTTAAATTTCCTGGAAAGGGAATTTGATAATTCATTTTTTTTTATTTTTTTATTTAAAAGTTTATTTTTTTTTATTTGTTTTTTTTTTTAATATAAAAGACTAAAGATATAATGTTTGAATTAATATCATTAAAATATTATTTTTTTATTTAAATATTTTTTATAATGTTTAAATGATTTTATTGCTTAATTTATATGATTTATTTTAAAATTTATTAATGACTTGTTTATATTTTTATTTAAATAATTAATATAATATTTGATATTTGTTATTATTTTCATATATTAAAAATATGAAATTTATTTTTTTCATTATTTTTTATGATGCAATAATAATCATAAATATTAATTATCATCAAATAAAAAATAATTAAATACTTTAAAATTCTTTGTTCCATGACATAATACATTCAAACTTTATATAAAATTAAAAAAAAGATATTTCCCTTATTATGAAAATATAAATATCTCAAAAAATTAAAATAAATTATTATAAAGAAAAAAAAAACAATGAAATTCTCAAATGAAAAGCAAAATTCTAAATTTTCAAAAAACAAAATAAATTATTTATCTCCAATAGAAATTTTATTTTTACTTTTAATATTATTTACAATAATAGGAACAATAATGTTAATTATTGAAGTAAATGACTTTACAAATAATTTAAGAAAATTAAATCCAAATTATCCTTTTCCCAAATTATCAGATTTTTCCTTATGTCTAATTTTAGTAACAATAATGTTAATATTAAAAATAATTTCAGAATCATTTCTTCAACATTATACAGAAGATTTAATAGATAAAAAATATCTTTTACCAGAAAATAAGAAAATGAAACCAATAATAAGAAAAAAATTAGCAGTAAATATAGTAAAATTACATTATTATGGTTTAATAACAATATTTTCATATATAGTATTAAAAAAATGTAATTATTTCCCAAAAGAATTATTAGGAAAAGGTCAAATGAAAAAAATGTTTGAAAATGGATTTCCAGAATCTTTTTATCATGAAAAGCCAAAAAATTTTAATTTACATTATTTTATAAATTTATCACATGCATCAGTAGATTTAATTTCCTTAATATTTCTTCAAGATAAACAAACAGATTTTTATATGATGTTATGTCATCATTTTTGTACAATATCATTAATAGTTTTTTCATATATAACAAATTATTCTAATGTTGGTTCTTTAGTTCTTTTTTTACATAATTCTTCTGATTTTATTGTTTATATAAGTAGATGTTGTTTATATTCAAAAATAAAAGGTTTTATTAAAAGTTTAAGTGGATTATTATTATTAATTACTTTTCTTTATATGAGAATATTTATTCTTGGTAAAATTATTTATATTATTTATTCTGAAATTAATTGGAAATGGGGTTGGATTACTTTTTCTTTATGGTCTTTCTTAATTTTTCTTTATATTATGCATATTAATTGGACTTGGAAAATGCTTCTTTTATGCTATGATGCTGTTTTTAAAGGAAATTTTAATGATAGTTGTAAATTTAAAGTTGAAGACTCTGAACAACAATCTAAAAAAATTTATTAAGATTGTTTTGGTTTCTTATTTAATCTTACTTCACATTTAATATTTTATTTTTTTATTTTTTTATTTTTTTTACCTGTTTTTCAATTAGATGATTATTATTATTATGAGATAAACAAAAATATAGAATTTTTTTTCCTTTTTTTTATAATTTTTTTATTCAAAAAATGGAAATAATAGTTTTTGATTTATTTTAGTAATATATTTAATATAATTAAATTTATGAAACAAATTATATTAATTAAAAAATTATATTCTTGTCATCAATTTTGGAAATTATTTTTGATGATAGAAAATTGATTTAAAAAAATGTTGTAGATTATTATATGAAGAATCATTCATTTCTATTATTTGAAAACAATTAATCAAAAATTTTATTGATATAATATTTATTAATGTTCTCCGAATCATAAAAAATAGTATTTATTTAATAATCTTTTTTAATTTGTTTTATTCATATTTTCACCACAACACACTAAAAAATAATATTATAAATATAGAAATACATTTGAAAAGAAAAGATAATTTTTAAAAAAAGATATAAAAACAAAAAATTAATCTTTCTGATTTGATTGAAATTAATATTAAAAAAAATAATTGCCCAAAAAAAAAAAGGATAAAAAAAAAAAAAGGTTTAAACTTGGATATAAATTAAATAAAAAAAATGGCATCAGTTGATTATGGCGTAAAAATAAAAACCACAGATGATGAAAGGACAGACAATAATTGCACAGGGAATAATAAAATAGTGGATAATCAAAAAAAGGAAGAAAACAAAACACAACCAAAATTAAGTACTATCGATAGATTATTAGATTGGTTAAAAAAACCCATTTGGAAATTTCTATCACCGATCATTTTAATTAGTATTATAATAATAATTGCAATTATAATTTTTATTTTTATTTTTGTTTTTAAAGGCAAAAAAAATGATGTGTCCAATCATCATATTCCTCGACCTATTCTAATTAATGAAATAATATATCAGGAAGATGAAATTAAAATTTATGAAGAAACTATATCAAAAAAATCTTCAATAATAATTTATAATAATAGTGAAATAAATCAAGAAAAACCTATAGATTATATTGGAGAATATATTTTTAATATTTACAATATTGACAATTCAACTGGATCTGAAATTTATTCTGCTTTTGTAGGTTTATTAAAATTAAAAGAAAAAAAAGGTAATACAGAAAAAGATATTTGGATAAATGATATTATGAATAATGAAATTAATCTTTCTTCTCCTTTAATAAAATTTGATTTTGATAAAAAAGGTAATAAATTTAATTTTCAAATTCCTGAAAATGCAGATTCACAATTAATATCTTATGTAAAAGAATTTATTGATAAAATTATTCCTTTAAATGAATCAAATGAATATGAAATTTATTATAATGAAGAAAAATCAAAAAAAACAAATAATTTAGATTACAAAGAAAGAATTGATAATTTTAATTTATCTGAAGCTTCTCAAAATTATAATATTCATGTTGAAAATGGAACTATTGATAATGCTAAAAGTAAAAGAAAAATAGTATTAAAATTTGAAGATACAAAGGTTAATTTTGAATCTGAATTTGCTGGTAATTTTACTAATGAAACCCAAAATTCAATTGATAATATTAAGAAAAATTATATTAATGCTATAATCCAATGTTTCGAATCTATTGTAACTTTAAAATCAAATGAAATAGAAGAAAATAAATCCAAAAATTTATTTGAAAAAATAAATAACTTAAGTTATAAAGATTATAATTCTCCCGAATTAAAAGAAAGAAGAAGAAGGTTAAATAATATATTAAAGAATAATAAATTATTAACAAATAATCAATTAAGAGAATTAGATTCATTCAATATAGATTATTATTATCAACCAATAATATTTTCATATCCACTATTTAAAACCACATTTTTTGATTCCAAAATAGGAATTTTTGCAAAAATTTCTTTTACTCCTCAAAATGGATTATTTGAAATTAAAATAGATATAGATAAAGATGGAGAAGAAATAAAAACTCTTCATACTGAAGAATATACTAATTTTGGTGATATTAATAGAGAAATTGATGACATTATTAATTATGCTGCTTATATTATTTCTACTAATATTGAAATGAATATTGAAGATTTATATAAAGAATATAGGGATCAATTAATGAATAATTTAATTGGTTTTAATACTACTTTTAATAAATTTCCTGATGTTTCTCAAATTTTTTTAACTCATTTAGACAATTTATTTATTCAAATTAAACATGGTTCTAACAATTCTTTTGCTACTCTTTATGAAAATTCAAGTAAAACTAATGAATTATTTGAATCATTAAAAAATAATATTTTTTATAAGGATGAAAATATTATAAAAAATATAATTGAAATATCTGAAAACGAACTTTCACTTTTTTTACAAACATCTCAAAATATTTCTAATATAATTGAATCATCTAAAATTTTCTTCCCAAATATACATGAACTCGTAAATTATCAACTTAGTTTAATAGAGAAAGGTTATGATTCTGAATTTAATTTTGATATTTGTACTTTTTATGATATAAAAGACAATTTAAATGAATTAGAAAAAATATTTAATAATTTTGAAAATGGAGTGAAAATTGCAATTAATTCAGAAAATTCTTCTTATTATAAATATATATTAGAAGAATATGATAATAAAATTAATCCAATTTTAATTTATTTAGAATATATTTCAGATATGATGAAAAATAATATTACTAATATTGTAGGACATACAGAATTTTATGGACAAGATTATGGAGATGAAAGAAGAAATCATATTATAAATTGGATTAATGGTTTAAGAGAACAATATCAAAGCATTATTAATAATATTTTTATTGAAATAAATGAAACCTATGAAATTAAAACAAATGATTTAAGTGAAAATGCAACTATAATGATGAATCAATATGAAGACATTAAAAACAATGGAACTGAATTCATTGAAATGTTAAGAAATAAAGGTTTGATTACATATGATCAAAATTTTACAATTTACAATGAAGATATTAATTTAATTATTTCAATATATATGAATGCTTCTCAAATAAGGGATAATGCATATAAAGAATATATCGTTAAACCTTTAAATTTAATTAAAGATGATTTTGTTTTTACAAGATATGAGTCTTTCAAATATTATATTGATTCAATTATTAATAATATGATAAATGAAATTAAAAAAAATAATTATAACGAAGCAAATATTATTAGTGAAACTTTAAATGATACAATTAATGAAAAATATGAATACTATTTTAATTCCAATTTAATGAATTACATTAAATCTAAATATGATAATAAAAGTTTATTTGAAGAAATGGCTGAAAAATATTATAATGAAGTTATTCCTGCTTTTAATGAATTTAATAATTCTTTTTTTGATAAAGTATATAAATCTCATGTTGAAGATTATGTTACTAGACCATCAGAAATTGAAACAAGATTAAGAAATTATGTTATAATGGAAGAAAAACAAATTAATAATTTAATTGAAGATATTAATTCATTAATTATAAATAATATTGATAAAGAAATCAATGAAGGTTATGAAAAAGTTAATAATTTATTAAAAAATTATTTAGATTATTTCCATTCTCAAGTTCCTAAAGAAAAATATGGAATTGATGATAATGAAAATAATTATAATTTAATTGAAGAAAATTTAAAAAAAATAGGAAATAATAATTTACAAAAAAATTTATATAATAGAAAGGAAAGAGATGAATTTAATATAGAAAAATATTTTTCAAAAAAAGAATTTTATATAACAAATAATTTAGGAAAAATAATAGATGAAATCAGAAATTATTTTGATCAATATATTTGTCCAATAAAAGAATTTGTTTGTTCAGATGAAAATAATAATTATACATCATATTTATATTTAACTAATTTTCAAATTACAAAATTAAGAGAATCAATTTCTCATTTAAAACCTTTAATTTCAATTGTAGATAGAATGATTAATGAAAATTCTTTATCAGGTTTAAATATAGGAGATTTTGTAAAATTATTTGAAGATAATTTAAATTTTGGAGCAGATGCATTAATTGCTCAAATATTAGATTTTTTAAGTGAAATAAATAAAAATACTACTTTATTTATAAAAGATTTAACAGGAGGAATTGATGAAATGATTAAAAGTATATATAATGAAGCAGTTAATTTAGGTTTTATTAAAGGAAAAATTGAAGAAATTGCTATTTCAATATTTTACGATCCATCTGAAAATATAAAAAAAATGAAAGATTTTTTAAAAAATCCTTGTGGACCTCAAGAACAAATTATGCATATTTTTGACGAAGAAATTATATATTATGAACAAAAAGGAAGTTTCTCTTTTAATTCTGCTTCTTATAATGAAGATTATGAAAAATTAGTTGAAACAATAAAATCTAATTTTTATAATGAATTACATACATTTTTAAAAAATATAGAAATTCCTGATTATATACCAAATCAATTATATGATAAATTTGCTGATTATATTAATAATACTTATTCAACTTTAAAAAATAAATTTTTATTTTTGTCTAATATTACTGCTTTTGAATTTTTAGATTTAAATTATACTCTTGAAGAAATTATATATAATACCTTAATTGAATTAAAAGATTTACATTATAATGAAGTTTCCGAATTAATTGAAGAAATATATCAGAAATATTTAGAAATAGAAAAAAATGATATAAAAACAACATTAGAAACAAGATTTAATGAAACATTAAAATTTCTTAAAACTCAATTCGATGCAACATATAATAAATATACTAATAGTTCTAAAGGTGGAACATTTACATTAGATAAATTAAATAATGAAACAAAAGAAACTATTATTAATGCATTTTTACTTTTTAGAGATAAAGCTGATGAAATATATAATAAAGATAATTTTTTGAAACGTTTAAATAATACACAAGCTAAACGATTAGAAGAATTAATACTTGAAATAAATTATGATGTATTAATGTTTAATTTCACTGATAGATTAAATGTTTATAATAAAGATGGAAATGAACGTTTAAATCAAGAAAAATTATTATTTTCTTCTAATATTCCGGTTTTATTTGTAAAAGGATTTAATCAATCAATTGAAACATTTTTAAATGGAATTGGAAAAGAATATTTAAATTCAATATTTATGTCTGATTATTTAACAAATATTGCAAATAATTTTAGAGAAATTACTATAAATGCAAATAATACTTATAATTATATGAATGCATTATTAGATGATCCAAAAACAAAATTATATAATAAATTACTATCCCAAAGATTAGTAAAAATTTATGGAGAAATCAGAAATGAAATTAGTGAAGAAATTAAATACAAAATTAAAAAAATAATATATCCAAAAATACAAAAATTCCAAAATGAAATATTTTATTTAATACCTAAGAATTTCTTAACTAAATTATCGTCTGAAATTAAATCTGATTATATGAATAAAACATTAGGAAAGAATAATATTTATAAATTAATTCCAATAAATTTCACAGAAGGATTTAGAGAAAATTTAACATTATATTTCAAAGAAAAATTTAACATCGATCAATTAGAACAAGAATATACCAAAAATATAGAAAATGATTTATCAGAATTAAAAGAATTATTCACTGATTTTCATATTAATATAGGAAAAAGAGCTTCTTCAGCTACTCTAAGTTATCCTTCTGGTTCAATGAATAGTATTATTTTAACTTTTGATAATTGGAATAAAACTATTAAAAATTATAGTACTTTTTATTCTTTTGAACTTAGTGATATGAAAAAAAATTTAACTACTAAATTTATTGATGAAAAGATTGTTTCTCCATTAATTTCAATTAGAACTTCTTTTGAATATGAAAAAAAAAAACAAAATGATGAAATACAAAAATATATTGACCAATATCAAGTAAATGATATTGTTACTGATTTACAAGCAAATATTTCTATGACAAGCATAAGTGAATCTTTAGAACGAATAAAAAATATCACTACCAATGCAACGAACAATTTAATTATAGATATAGGACATAAATTTTCAACTCTTACTACTGAACTTAGAAATAATTTTCAGGATGGATTTCAAGGTTTTAATGCAAAAACAATCAATTTAAGATATTTAGAAGAAAGCAATAATAATTTTAATTATGATTTGTATACAATAAATTATCAAATAAATTTAATGTATCAAAAATATTCTAAATTTAAAAAGGAAATATTTTTAAATGACACATTTACAAATATAACTTCCTTAATATATTTATTTAATAATGATATAAATAGAGCAGCAAATAGTTTAAATTATTATTTCTTAGCATATGAAACATTAATATCAGATTATGTAGATGCAAGTAGGGTAATAAATAATTTAAGAAATCAAGCAAAAAATATTCAACTTTATTTAAGAGAATATTTATATCAAGAAAATTATAAGATAGAAGAAGCTTTATCTGTAATAAAAAATAAAATTGATAATGGATGGTTAATTATAAAAGAACATATTGATGAGCATATAAATTCTGCTTTAAATGATACTTTTAGAAGAGTCTTTTTAACTTTGAAAAAGTTTCAAAATTCAAATAATAATAATCCTGTTATTAAACCTATAACTGTTTACTTAAATAATGATAAAAATGAAAATGTTGTGATTGCTGATTTTAGTATTGATGATCTTAATATTGGTTATAGTTATTCAATTGAAGTTGTTGATGTTTATAATTTTAAAGTTAATATTGATACAAATATTGATATGAATGCACAATTAAATATTACTGTTCTTGATGTTTATAGTGAAATTACTAAAGGTAATTTGATTAATGGAAATATTGGTTTTGATAATATTTTTACTCTAAGAGATAAATCTCTTAATTCAACTGCTTATATTAAAACTAATAACTATGCTTATACAAAGGAAGACAAAGTTTTTAATCTTGATACTTTAAGTTGGAATACAAATAATAAACAAAATGTATATAAAAAAGAAAATCATATTTATATTCCTAAAATGTTTAATAATGAAATTTAAGAATTTCAGACTTTATTTTTAATTTTAAAAATATATTTTTTTTATTCAAATCATAAACTATTCTTTTAGAAAAAATTATTGGTTTTAAATTTTCATTGGGTTATTAATTAAATATATAATTTTAAAAATATTATTATGGTTTAAAAAGTTATTTGAATTAAAATTTTTTATATATTTTTATGATTAAAATTCAAATTTTGAATGGATTCAAATTTGAATCACTTAGATTCATTTCCAAATTTAAATTTTTATTATTTAATTTTTTATGATTTTTTAATTTTCCAATCTTTTATCAAAAAAAAATTATCATAGTATTATCATTTTTCCCTCTATAAAACAAAATTAAATATTAATAAAAAAGAATCATTGTTAATATTTTTATAGATATTGATGTTTATGTCTTTGATTTATCTATAAAAATAAAATATTAAATTATTAAAATATATTAAAAATTAAAATAATAAATAATAAAAATAAATAATAAAGTCATAACTAGTATTAAATGAAAATATTAAATAATTATTATATTATAAAAAATATAATAAAGAAATGAATATATTAATTTTTTTGATAAATATTGTAAAAAGAATTTTATATATTAACATAACTTAATTATACAATTTCTTAAACTTTATAAAAAATTCTAAACCATTAAAAACAAAGAATTTTTATAATTAACTTAAATACAAAAATTAATTTTCCATAGATTAAAATAATTTTATTTATCTAAAATCATAAAAGCTTAAAAAAAGTAAATCATTTTTTTATAAAGAATACTCATTTAATAAATCATTGAGTGTATAAAAATTAAAAATCATTTAAAAAAATAAAAAAAACTTTTTAATTTCTTTATTTTGAAAAAAAATATGATTCAATAAATAATAATTTTTAAAATTCTCCAAAATTTTGATATATAAAGGAAAATAATTTTAATCATATCATGTTAATTTCAGAAGTCATTTTTTTATTATTTTCACTTTTTATTTTAGTAACATCACAAGACACTATAACTTTAACAAATGAAATAAATAAAATAACAAAAGAGTTAAACAATAATTTCTATTATCATAGAATTACTTTTACAAATACTCTTGTTTTTGATATAATTAAAATTAAAATAGATTCTCAATATAATGGTTATGTTTATGCAACTGTTTCTAATTCTAATCCTTCTGCAACTTCATATGGTCAACATAAATTTTTAAAAAATAATCCTTTAATTTATTTTTCAAGAAGTATAATTCCAAATAGACAAGTGGTATATTTAGGAATTTATTGTGAAACAAATGAATGTAAATATGATTTAGAAATTCAAGCTATTAATTTAACTGATATTCAAATGTATGATAATAGAAATTTCATTTTAAGTTCAACATATGATAAAAATGCTACTATAACTTATAATACAGATATTACAGATTTAAATACTAATAATATTTTAATTTCAATTTTAGGAACAGCAGTTATGGATGTTGAAATGGATGTTAAATATAATAATATTGATGTTAAATCTTATAAAAATTTACCTAATGGAAGAACAATAATATTAAGTTCTAAATCTATTTCTTCTTTTTCAAATTCTACTCCAATAAAAATAGATTTAAATGTTCCTGATAATGAAAATATAACAATTATTAATAGAATTATTCCTATTAATAATAATAATAATTCAATAAATAATATAAATATATATGATGAAATTACATCATTTATAGGTGATAATTCATTCATAAAACAAGAATGTTTTAAAATAAATGATGATGTAAATGATAATAATATGATAATATATGGATATTCATCAAATGGAATATATGCTTTTCAAGCAAACGAGGAAACATATGAAGAAATAAATACAGGTAAAAATATATATGATAGTGATTATTATATATTTAATTCTTCTAAATCAAAAACATTTTGTTTAAAACAAATAAATGATGATTATGAAGCAACATTTCATTTCCAATTATTAGATTTATCAAATATAGAAAAAGGTTTAAATAAAACAATGAGATTAGTAAGAGGATTACCATTAAAATTATATTTAAATAAAAATCAATTTATTCCTCATCCAATAGAAACAATAGGAGTATCTCAAGAAAAGCAAATGTTATTATTGGTTCAAAGATTAAAAGGAAATCCTCAATTATTCCCTTCTTCATGTACAAATACTATGTCTTTTAGTTTAAATATTTCTGATTTATTCTCTCAAAATTCTTCATCTACAAATTCATCAAATATGTGTGATGAATATCCTTATTATTGTGATGATCCATATTATAGAAGAAGAAGATTAATAAGTTCAAGTACTAAATTATCTAAAACTAAACCAAAATATAGAGGAAATAAATTAAGATATGCTTTTAAAGCCAGTGATTTTGATTCATCTTCTTCTTCATTAAATAAAACTTCTCAATATTATGGAATATTAGGATGTTCAAATGATGATGAAAATAATAATAATGGATGTGAATATACTATTGAAGCTTTAAGAATCGGAGATACTGAAATTATATATGAAAGTAGAAATAGTAATATTTTCAAAAAATCTGATGGTGTTACTAATGGAAATTATTTATATTATACTTTTTCAATTAATAATCCTAAAATTAAACATTGTTATGTTATTTCTCAATCTTTAAATGGTGATAGTGATTTATCTGTTTTTAATGATAAAAAATTATCTAATCCTATTGGAGATTATATTAATTATGGTAATAAAGAATTTTACGATATTCATAAAATTGATGGACAAGATAATTTAATAGGAACATATTATGTTTCAATATTTGGAAATACTAATTCTTATTTTACTCTTCAATATTTAACTTCTGAAGATGATATTCAAAAAATATATATTGAATCAAATCATACTGAAATGGAAGCTATTAATTTAGGAGAAAAGAAAAAGATATATACTTTAATTAATAAAAATGTGAATACTTCAAATAAATATTTATTGAATATGAATATTTTAAATTGTGAATTAAAAGTAACAGTTAATAATATAATATATAATAATAATAAACATATTCAAATATATATAGATGAAAATAAAACATTATATGAAAAAGGAGAATATGATATAGATGTTGAATTAATAAAATTAGAAAATGGAAGAAATAATAATTATGAAAATTGTATATTTTATATAGGTGGATATGAATTAGCTCCAATCACAAATATTAGTATTGCTGAAGGATTAAATTATCCTTTTACTTTATCTAATAAAGTAGATAAGTTGAATTTTATATATTATTTTATGAATCGAAAAATAAATAAAAGTACAGGTACAGATATAATTGATTTAGCAATATTAATAGATAAAATAGGAAAAGGTACTTTAAATGTAACAGTTTATAAAAATGGTTATACGAATAGTACAATTACTATTAGTGATAGAAATAATTTTAGAACATTCTTTGTTAAAGATAATTTATATATTTGTGATGAATTATGTTATATTAATATAGAAGTAACATATTTAAATCCAACTTCTTCAGATTTAGATTTTGAAATAGAAATAATGGGTTCTCAATCTTCACCTTTTTATTTACCTATTGGAGAATTATTTTTAGATATTATTCAAATTAATCAATATCAATATTATTATTCAGATATTAGAACTAAGAGTTATGGAGAAATTATTATTAATTTTAAACAAGGAAGTGGTCAAGTAATAGGTAAAATAGTAAATAAAAAAGACAAAGATGAAAATGCTAATTGGAATAAAAGAGTAAAATTACCTTTAATAGAAGATTTAAATAATAATAATAATAATAAAATAATTGAATTTGATTATTATAATAAAAAATTAGTATTCACTGAAGAAGATACTGAAAATTGTGATGATGGAGGATGTGAAATTTATATAGGAATATTACCTAATGATCAAGCATTGTTGAGTTATGATTCTCCTTATGTTGATTATTCAATATTTATGAGATATGATGATATTTCAGTTCAAATACCTCAAAATGAATTTGTATTTGGATCTTTAAAAAAAACAATAGAAGAAAATGAAACAGATTATTTTTATTATAATGTAAGTAGAGATACTAATAAAATAATAATTGAATTTGAATCAGATTTATGTAGTTTATATATTAAAAAAGGAAATGAAAAACCTAATATTAATAATAAAGATTATGAAATAACTGGTAATAATAAAATATATGAATTAGATGCAAAATATGGAGATATATTTTCTTTTGGAGTTTCAACTAAAAATTTAGATGGTTATTACAGTGCTTTTTATTCATTTAAAATTATTGTTCCTGGACTAACTGATTATCCTATTATTCATGAAGTAGATACTAATATAAATGAATATTGTGTAATTAATGATAATAATCAAAAATGTTTATTTTTAATTCCTGTATATACTTATAGAATAGTTGATATGTTATATTTTTATGCTGATAATATTGATTATCCTAATGATACTTCTATAAAAATATCTTATTTAGAAAGTAAAGTAGAAATAGTAGAAACAAGTACTAATTTAATTTCTTTATTCCCTAATAATACTGATGAAATAATATATTCAAAAATAAATTATACCAAAATTAATTCACTTTTTAGTGAAAGAGTATATTTAGTAACAGTTACATCAGAAAAGAAAGGAAAACTATTATTTTTAACTAATATTAATAAACAATATAAATCAACAAATCTTCATCCAAATTCTAAACAATTATTTTATTTACCTTCATATCCTACTTCAAATGCAACTACAAAATTTAATATATCAGGAAATGATATTTATTATTTAGAAGTTGTTGCTTTAAATGGAACTGGAAATGTTACTTTAATTTCAGGTGATCATATTGCAATTAATTCAAGTTTAGAAAAATCAATAGGAAGCATAATTAAACCTAAGTCAGAAAGTAATTCTAATATTGACGTTTATAGTAGTATTGGAGGAATTAATTTAATTTATTATATTAAATATAAATCTAGAAGTTCAATTGAAAATTTAGATGAAATTGAAAATCATAATTATCAAATCATTCAATATACAAAAAGAAATGATTTAAATATTTTCCCTATTTCTTTATTTTTACCTATTCAATCTTATATGAATGATGATATTGTATATAAAATTAATTTGACTTCAACAAATAATAATACTGATAATGATTTACAAATTAAATCATATATAGTTGATAAAGAATATATTTTAAATAGAAAAACAGGAAAAAGTCCAAGTGTTGAAAATTTTGAAGTTGGAGAAAATGATTTTAATAATAAAAACTTATATGGATATTTCTTCTTTTCAAAAGATAAACTAATTTCTTCTACAAATAAAGAGGATCAATACATATATTTAACTATAAATTCTACACTAAATACATATGAGAAGATGAGACTTCATTTACAAAAAGATAAAGAAAAACCTAATATTATTGACCCAGAATCTGAACCTGAACATGATGAATCTCTTCCTATTGGAGAATATGTACCATTAACATTACATAAATCTAAAATAAATTCATTTAAATTAGAAAAAGAAAATACAAGTGATAAAGCAATGAAAATTATTATTTCTTTATTAAATGGTTTTAATGTTATTTTTAGAAAATATGATTATTCTAATGAAAATGAATCATTTACTTCAAGTAGTGATATTACTCAAAATGTTGAAATTGAAAATGAAACAAAATATGGTAAACAATCTTATAAAATTAAAAATCTTGATGATTATACTGGAGTATTTGTATATATAGTTAATAATTCTAGAAGAAGATTTTTACAAAATAGTGATGAAAAAAAAATTATGTTAAAATATAACTCTTATCCAAGTGAAGAAGAAATAATTTTAAATCAATTTAATATTAATGATGATACAATAATTGCTGAAAAAGATGATAATGATAATGTTATAGTTAAAATAAATCCAATTATTAATTCAAATTCAAATCAAACATTAACAAATACATCTTTATATATTCTTAATATATATAATAAAGAAGATGTAGAAAGTGAAGATAATTTAAATTCAATATATTCAGAAGAAACAATTAAAAATTCATATAATAATGGAACATACACAAATAATAAAATACAATTTACAATTCCAAATACAACATTATCAGAAAAAGATTATTATATTCAAATAAAAGCAGAAATAAACGAAGAAGGAGAAACACATTCATTAATATATAAACCGTTATCATATAAATATAATACAACTTCAAAAGATTCAGAAAATACAACAGAAACTGATCAAGGTAATGATACAGATAATAATAATAATAATAATAATAATTATAATATTATTACTATTACTGAAGATAAGAAATCAAAAAATAATGGATGGAAAGTTGTTGTTATTGTTTTTTGTGTTATTATTGTTATTGTTGGTGTTATTTTATTTATTTTTAGAAATAGAATTTTTAAAAGAAATAAAAAAAATGATTTTACAACTACTGAAACTGGAAATCCAGTTGTTGTTAGATCTTCTGAAAATGAAAATGAAAATGATGAAGAAAAACAAGGAAAATATATAACTCCAAATTATGAAGAAAAATAAATATGTAAATTTAATGTTGTTATTTTTCAGTTAAGTTAAATAACTCTTTTTTGAATCGTTTTTTTCTTTTATAATTTGTGAAATTTATAAAATTATATTAAATGTTTTTTTAAAAAGATTTTAAAGTAATTTTTTTATAAATGAATAAGAATATTTTCAAGGGATTGCATATTTAAACTGATTTCATCAATAAAATCAAACTTTCTTTTTAAAGAGAGAATACTTGAAAATAATTTATTTTGATTTTCTTCATTAATTTTAATAATAAATTCAATAATATTTTCTTGTAAAATATTATTAATAAAAAACAAAGAACATTTATCCTGAATATAATCAACAATAAAATTTAATTTATTTAAAAAATAGCAATCATTCTTTATTTTATTATTTAATTTATCAGTTCCATTAATTTTATTTTTTAATTCTTTTAATATTATATTACAATCTTCATTAACATTTTTATTATTAAGATTTTTTTTTAATTTCAATTGAAAAATATATCCGTTGGAAAAATAAATTTTTAATTGTTCTGGATTACCAATACATTCAAATTGACCGTCTTTTATCCAAGAAACAATATCACATAAAACTTCAGCTTCTTCCATTGAATGAGTACTTAATATCATATTATATTTGTGTGTTAAATTTAAATCTAAAATATTTTTCCACATTATTCTTCTGCTTTCAGGATCTACGCCAGTTGAAGGTTCATCTAATAATAATATTTTTTGTTTATTCATCATTGAAATTGAAAAACATAATTTCCTCTTATTTCCTCCTGATAAATCCTTACATTTTGTATTTATATTTCTTGTTAAACCAATTTTTCACATAATTCTTCAATATTTAAATTTATTCCTGTTAATCTTTGATAAATTTTAAGCATTCTTTTTACTGTTAATTCATCATAAAAGATATTTTCTTGAGGACAATATCCTATATTTCTTTTTATTGAATTCAAATTTTCTGATTCTTTATTAAATAATATTATTTCTCCTGAATCATATAATAATTCTTTTGTAATTAATTTAAATATAGTTGTTTTTCCTGAACCATTAAATCCTAATAATCCAAATTTTTCATTTTCTTCTAAAGCAAAATTTATTTTATTCACTGCTATTATTTTTTTTTTGCAACAACAACAATTTTGAGAAAAAACTTTTTCTAAATTTTTTATTTTTGTTGTTGAAGAATAAGAATTAATTTTTATTGATTGTTCTTTTAAATATTTATTTTTTAATACTTCATTTTTTAAATTTATTAAATCTTTCTTTAAATCTTCAATGTTGAGATTTGATTTTTTTGCACCCCCCATTTACAACAACAAATTTTTTTTTTAAGATATTCTTTCATTTCAAAAATAATTAAAATGATTATCATAACTAAAATTATACATAATAATTCAAATTCATTTGTTTTCCATTTTTCATAATTATATGTCTCAAAATTATTAAATAATGAAAAGATAGTTATGTAATTACTTTGTGAATTTTTAACTAAAAATTATCAAACATTTTCAAATATATTATAAACATTATATAAAAGACAATTATAAAAGAATATTCAAATTTATCAGTCAAAAAACCACAAATATATGAAAAAAAAATAATTGCGATAAAAAAAAAAGAAAGTATTTAAAGAAAGTAAAAAATTTTGATTAAATATATATAAAATAATAGAAAAGATAAAAATTATAATTAAGTCAAAGACAAAAAGACCTAACCTATAAAAAAATGGATTAGTTCCATTTAAATATACTATATGTTTTAACTTTGATATTCTCTCATCAAATGAAATTTTCATCTTAATCCCAAAGAAATTTGAGATTGATATTATTAAACAAAAATAAAAAAGATATTTAAAATTTGAAATGCCATTATAATTAATATGTAATTTGACATATATACCAAATTCTTTTTCTGATATTATACTTATTAACATATTCATTAATTTTTCATTATATTCTTTTGAATTAATTATATTATATATTATTATTTCATTATTAGTAATATTTCTTTTTAAGAGAACACTTGATTCATGTTTAAAATTTAATTTATTCTCTGGACACCTTTCAAAAGAAAAAATATCTTCAAAATTTACTTTATTCATAATTATATTTTCATTATAATTTTTATAATAAGTTGAATTTGTAATATAATCACTATCATTTGAATCAATATAAAATTTACTATTATTAATTAATGATTCGGATTTATTATTTTTTCCATTCAAAATTAGTAAAACAAAAAAATAATAAACATTATTATTGGGCCAATATAATTAGTATAATGACTTGAAAAAACCCAAACATTTTTTATAAAATTACCATAAAATTGATTTACAATGGAAACTTTATTATTTTCCATTATTTTATCTTCATTATTTTCAACAACTTGAATACATTGAGGAATTTTTAATAATTGATTCGAAAATTCTTTTAGATTTAAATTAATAAAAACATCTTCAAGTGATGTAGTAGATAGTGTATATTTATTAATATTATAAGTAGATTTTGAATCTTCAATATATTTAAAAACTGCATTTATAACATTTTCATTTGAATCATTAAAATTAATTTTAAATAATGAATTAGAAGATACTTTAATAAAAGAAGTTGAATCAATTTCTTTTAAATCATTGAAAAATTTGTTGTCTATCTTCATAATAAATTTAGAATTTATTAATAAATTAATAATATATCCATGAGGAAATTGATTCTTCAAAAATGAAGAAGTTCCTGAACAAACTAATTTACCTTCTTTAATAATTCCAATTCTATCTCCTAAAAATTCTGCTTCTTCTAAAGAATGAGTGGTTAATATTATTATTTTATCTTCTTTATTTCTTTGTAAAAATTTCCATAATTCTCTTCTTCCGACTGCATCAATGCCTGAAGTAGGTTCATCTAATAATATTATTTTATTATTTCATATTAAAGATAATATTATACATAATTTCCTCTTTTGACCTGTAGATAAATTTTTACATAAATTCTTTCTTTTTTCTTCTGAACCTATAGCTTTAATATAAAAATCAATTTCATCTTTATTTTTGATTTTTCTTTTTAACTTTAATGTATAATAAATGTGATCATCAACTGCTAATTCAGTAAATAAAATATTTTCTTGATGACAAACTCCAATATTTTAAATAAAATAATTTTTATCATTTAATATTGATATTCCATTTAATAATATATCTCCTTCATTTGGTTCTTCAATTCCAGAAATAATTTTAATTAAAGTAGTTTTTCCAGCTCCATTATGACCTAATAAACAAAATATTTCTCCAGGAAATAAATCAAATGAAAAATTATCAATTGCTTTAAAATCACCATATTCTTTAGTTATATTTTTAATGTTTAAATAATTATTTTCATTTTTAAATTCTAATTCTTTTTCGTTTAATTCTTGGTTAAATAAAGAATCTTCTATTGAATTATTTATTTGGAAAGGAAATATATTTTCTATATTTTCATTTTTATCATCCTTTTTATACTTATAATTTTGAATGAAAGATATTATTATTGATAATAAACAGAAAATAATTGTAGAAATAATAGGAAAAGCAATAATATAACAAAAAGTATATCCTACATAATAATCAAAAATAAATTCCATTGCATATATATAAAAAACAGTTGGAAAAAATAAAAAGCAATTTCTTAATAATTTTAATTTTTCATTATTTAAAAAAAAAAGCACTATTGAGACTAAATACATTATTTTAAGAATTGAAAAAATTATTTGATGTTTTGTGAAAAGAATATTTAAAAATAATAATGAACTAAAATTATTTAATAAAAATAAAAAATGAATAAATAAAATAATAAAAAAAAAATATAATTTTTTCCTATTAAAGAGAGATGAAAATAAAAAAGCTAAAAATATAAAAAGAATTGAAAAATGAATAATATAAATAATAAACCAAGATAAATAATTTTGTAGTTTTGTGATTCCCTGTCTATATAATAAATCATTTAAATTATTTTCTTTTTCTTTTACCATCCTTATAAAAAGATAAATAGAATATAAATGAAAAACCAAAAAATAAAAAATTAGAGCCCGACCAGAATAATTATAAAATTGCCGATTCTCATATACTATATAAATTGACTCTACTTTTATTGTTGGAGGAAAATCATTATTTGAAATATTTTTTAAAAAATTAATTGTTATAATTTGAAGATAAGAATAAAAGATAACTCTTTCAGAATAACTACCAGATATATTCAATTCTGGTATACTAAAATTATAATTATCATTTAAAAAAAATATTTCAATTTCTTTAGTTTCATTATTTGTTCCTTTATTTTTTATTTCTATTACTGGATATAAAGTTTCAATTTTATATGTAATATTATTTAATATTGAATCAATTGTTTTATTATTTTCAATAATTTCAATGTCACCAAAATTTTCATTCATTTTACTTTTTATATATTTGGCATATTCATAATCTCCATTTGAAATAATAAAAGTTTCTTTAAATTTTATTTTTTTATAATTATTATCTTCAAAAAGAGAATAATTATATTTAGTTACATTATTCTTAATCGTTGAATAATATTCTCTATAATATAATACATATGATATATAATTAACAAGTAACAATATAGAAATAATAATGTCAAAAGATAAAAATAAAAATAAACTAGAATATTTTGTCATTCTTATTTTTATTAAAGTTTTCATTTTTTTGATAAATATATTATAATCTTTTTATAAATTGATTTTATAATTTAGAAATTATAATAAAATATAAAAAAATTTAATATTTACTTTTTAATTTGTTTTAATAAATTAAATAATTTAATTATGAATTTAAAAATCTTCAATTTTTGCAAATAAAATAATATCTTTTCCCACAGAAAATTTATTATTAATAATAATAAATAAAAATGGTCTATTAACAACAACTTCTTTATTGGAAGAAAAAATAGAAGGAAATATATTATTATTAGGTAATTCATTTCCATTTTCATCAACATCAAGTAAATTAATTTGAAAAATATTATTAAGACATAATTTATTATTATTATCATATAAAATTTTATTAAAATTAGCTTCTTTGTCATTAAATAAATTATTTAATCCAATTTTATTTAACATTATTGTTAAATTTAATTTATTTTGTTCTTTAAAACTAAATTTAGGCATTATTAAATTTATTTCTTCTTCTTTTAATTTACTATAAATAATATTTAAAATATTTTGATTTAATTTTGAAATGATTTTATTTTATTTTAAAAAGCTGTTAATGGTTCTAAAGAAAGTGCTTTTAGTTTTTTTTTATGTCTTATATATAAAAAAACTATAATAACCCCTATTATACAAACAATAATAATGAATGTAGTTAACCAAGAGGAATTATTTTCATTTTCTTCTTTTTTTATATATTCATAACTTTCAGTATTTTGAAAGTAAATTGAATCTCCTTTTTTTCCATATAAAATAAATTTAATTGAATTATCATTTTCACTCATTTTTTCATAAGTACAATAATAATTTATATTTCCATTGTTTTCTTCATTATCACAAGTCGATATTTTATAACTTAAATTATATTGTTCTAATTTATTTTCCGATAATGAATAATAAATATTAGAACTTAATTGAGAATCAATTTTAAATTTCATATAAATTTTATCTCCTATTTTAAATTGTTCTATATCAAGTAAAAGATAAAAAATTTTATTTTCAAATTTTCCATTTCCTTCTTTATATTTTTCAATTTGTTTTTTTTCTCCTTTTTCTTCATTTTCACTTGTTTGTTCAACATTAATTGTATCTTTGAAATTTAAAAGAGATATTAAAGTAATTAAATCACTATTAATATTTGAAACATTAACACTTAAATATATTATTTCATTTTTATCTAAATTTAATTTTATAAGTTCTTTTGATTCAATTTCTTCATC
>JAJJLU010003954.1:0-22891 GCA_023807065.1 Isotricha intestinalis
AAATAGGATGACTCAAAAAATATTTTGAAAAAAAAATTTTAATTTTGTCAAATAAAATAACATAATAATATTGATTAAAAGAAGAAATATTAATGTCAAATATGTTGTAATTAAATGCTAATGATTGAAAAGTAAAAGTAAAATTTCTTTCAATACACAAAAATCAAAAATTATGAATGGTATAAGAATAATATAATATGAAATAATTTTTTGTTAATTAGTTTGCAATCTAATAGATAATAATATATAAAATTGAAGAATTTAAAGATAAAAAAATAGAAAATAAAATCAAATGAAGAATATCAATAAAAATAAAAATTATTAAAAAAAAATTTAAAAAATTAAATAAATTTAAAAAAATAATAAAAATTTAAAATTTTAAAATCATTATTACTAATATCTAATTTTAATAAAGTTTTTGGTAAATTATCTAAAGATTTTATTTTATTGATTTGATTATGTAATTCTATTAAATTATCAAATTGTTCTAAATTTGTTATTTTTTAATTTTATTTATAATGAAAAATACTTTTATTATCTTCTTTTTCTAAAATTCATTTAGTTACATTTTTTTCATTTTTTATATTTTCAATTTCTGATGTAATTTCATCTAAATTATTAAACTCTTTTTCTGTTTTTATTTCTTCAAATAAATAAATTCATACATTTACATATTAATACAAAAAATTTATTTGTATTTTTATCTTGATTAAGTAATAATTGATCAATTAAAGAAAAATTATCTGATAAAATCATTTCTTTTTCATTTCTATTTTTTTAAATAAATGTTGTAAAAGATTCACATAAGAAAATAAAATATCTTTTGGTAAAATTAGGAAATTATAATCAAAAAATTCTTTCTCGGCTCCAAATTTATTATTAATATCAAGTAAATTTTCATAAATTGAATCATTAATCATTTTAGATTTTTTATTATATACTCTATTAATTTTTTTAAAGTCATTAATTTGATTTTTATTAAAAAACTGTGCATTTTTTTAATTTTAATAAATCAAAACATAATTTAACTCCTTCAGTACAGGGAATTTCCCAAAAATTTTTTTATACTAAATTATTTTTAAGAAATAATTTATAATTTTGAATGAATTAACTTAAAACAATCACATTCTATACACTTTAATTATTTTTCTTTTATTTCAAAATAATCTAATAAATGATTAGTATAATGTTCCCAACAAATAAATTGATTATACTTTTTACATTATGTTCTAGTTTTTATTTCATCAAATTTAGGCTTAGGATTTAATTTTTTGCATATATAACACATACCTTTTTTTTCCTTTCCAAATGATTCTAATTTACATAATTGTATATTATTATTTGATGAATATGTCCTATTTTCTTTTTTAAAAATTTTTCCAATTTTAATTGTAATAATTATCTTAAAAAATTTATTCATTGCCCGGATTGAGCATCCGCACATAAAGAATTAATCTATTTTAAATCAAAATTTTCAAGATTTTAATTTATAATTACCTAAGGATTCAACTTCATAAAAATTAGTAACAATAGAAAAATAATTATTTAAATCTGAAATTTGTTGTTTAATTTCTTTAAAATTATTATTTAAAATTTCTGTTTCTTTTATTTCAATATTACCTTTTATTTCATTAGTTTTAGTGTCTAATTATTTATGATTTTATCTTTTAATATATTTATTTCTTTTTTCACATTTTCTGTTTTTAAATCTCAATTTAAAACTAATTCTTCATTTTCATACATTTTATATTCTAAGAATTTTATTTGTGTGATAATAATCTACTTTAATGATTTTTTAATCCTTTAAAAAATAATTTATGTCCTTTCATTAAATGACATTTTTGAAATTTTATGTGTTTATTTTATTTTTTTTATAAAATTGAGTTTTTTTCAAATGAGAAGATATCATTTGATAAATCAAATTCAAGTTCAATAACAATAATAATAATCTAAGTGATTTATATAAAAGAGGTTCTTTTTCTAATTTTAACACTCCTATTAAAAAAATATGTAAAGAAAATAATCAAAGAATCTGTGTATATAAAAGTTTAAGTAGAAGATATAAGAAAAAACATTAAAATTGAGTTTCAAAATAATATTTAATCTGAAAATAATATAATATAAATGAAAATTTATAATTCAAAAAATGACAAAGAACTTCAAATTTAATAGAAAAATAATATTATCAAAGACAGAAATTATGAAATTTATATTGAATATTTTTTAAAACAACCTTTAATTTTTTACATATTCTTGAAATGGTTATTCTTGAAGATATTCAAGAAAGCAATATTTTTACAGTTTTTAGATAAAATAAAAAATTGACCCCAACAAAAGTAATAAAATAAATCTTTGAGAGATGAAATGAAAAACGCTTAATTTCAAAATCTTTATAAATTAAATATAAAAAATCTTATATATAGAAAAAATAACAAAATTAAGACTATAATATTTTTTTTTTATTATATAAAAAATAATTATAAAAAAATAAATTATAACAAAATTTAGGATTAAAAACAATAAAAAAAATGAAAAAAATTATCATTTTCCTTTCAATTTTAATTTGTTCTTTTTCGAAAACAATTTTTCTTTACGAACATATTCGACATAGTCACAGAAGTCCAGATTTTAAAAATGAAAAATACAAAAGATTCCATAGAGATATGTTTAATATAGAATGGAAAACTTCAGGTCTTTTAACAAAAATAGGAAAAAGATCAGCATTTTTACAAGGATATAGAACAAGAATATATTATCAAAATTTTTTACCTGAATCTTTCATTCAAAATCAAATTTTTTGTTTTTCAACACCTGCTAAAAGAGTCATTCAAGGAATTCAAGCACAAATGATAGGATTGTTTTATGTAAAAAATAATGATTATCATATTGACTTAAGTAAAGCTTATCCTCCTGGTTTTAAACATAATTCAATTGATGTTGTGGTAAATTCATTTGGAGATAATGTTTTAATGAAAAATGTTGATATTTTACCTTTTGATATTATTAGTGAGGAAGAATTAGATTATTTATTTTTAAGGAGTAATATATGTAGTGGAATTAAAGAAATTAAAAAACAAAATTTAAAAGATAAAATATTTGATCAATTATATAATAGATATATTAATGAATATGGTGATAATTTAAAGAGATTTTTTAACAAAAGTAACACTGATTTTTTAAAAGATTTTAGTTTTGTTAATAAAATGTCTGATATATATATTACAGGATATGAAAATAATAGATTTAATAATGAATTAAAAGAGAAATATAATATTGATTTAAGACAATTTTATAAATTAAATAAGGAATTTCAATATAATTCATTATATAAAAGAGAATTAAATTTTGATTTATCAAGAATTGCATTATATAAAACATTACCTCAAATTTTAAAATGGATGGATAATAGAGTTCAAATTGAAATTTCAGGAAAAGAAACATTAAATGATTATGAAAATGGAGAACCAAGATATGTTTTGTTTGCTGGACATGCAAATACTGTAGGAGCTTTTGTAGTCTTTTTGAATAAACTTTTTGGAAGTGAAATTGTTTATCCTGAATTTACATCTCATTTCTTTTTTGATCTTTATAGAGATGAAAATTTCAATAATACTATTGAGAATTATTATGTTAAATTTATCTTTGATGATCATATTTTATTTGAAGTTGATTATTTAACTTTTAAAAAGAAAATTCAAAATAATATGATAACTGAAAAAGGCATCAAAGCTTATTGCAATGTAAATGATAAAAAATTAAGTTATATAAATTTAGGTATTATTTTAATTATTTTTGTTGCAATAATAGTTTTTGTAAATTGTAAAATGATGAATAAAAATAAAAGAAAAAATAAAAAAAAGGAGAATATGATTGAAATGACGGAAGAAGACCAACTCGATTAATAAATAATACAATTTATTTAATTATTTAATTAAATACATTTATTTATTTAAAATAAGGGTAGTTTCGAATTTGCGTTATTTGTTTTTAATTAATAATTATGTATTATTTTTTCTTTCCAAATATTCAATTGTTTAATTTATTTTTACTTATTATCTTATAATTTAATAATTCTTTCATTAATAAAATTTTTTCTTAATCATAGATTTTTTTATTAATTTCTTTAATTGTATTACAATCAATTTGATTATAATTCTTCCATTAATTGTTAATTTATTAGTATTTTTCTAGTTTATTTTATTTATAATCGATTTTATCAGTTAAAATGAAATTATTAAATTAATTAAGTTTATCTTGAGATTATTATAATTGTATTTTTTGGTTTTGAAAGTTTTTTATTGGTTTTAAGGATATCACTAAATTTAATCCAATGAATTCTTCATTTCTTTTTATAATCCAAAGATTACCTTTGATTTTCTAAATTAATTTAAAAAATTGATTTGAATTCTTTTCACAGAAATAAAAAAAGAATTGATAATAATTGATTATAAAAGTATTTAATTTTACTGAATAATATAATAAATCTATTTTTTTTTTGATTTATTATAGATTAGGATTTAAAAAGTTAGAATGGAAAACTATTCAAATTGAAAAATTGTTTTATTCAAAATGAAGGAGGAAAATTGTAATTCATTGAAATTATTAGGTTAGAATTAATTAGAGAGAAATCATTTAACATTCATAAAAAACCATAAAATATATAGTTGAAATAAACAATAAATAGAATAGATATTTAAATCCTATTATACTTATTAAATATTTTATAAAATTATTTTAATAAAAATTTTAAAAAAATAAATTTATTAAATACCAAAAAAAAAATAAATGTATTTACAAAGTTGAAATTTTTAAAGAAGATAATATTCTCAATCAATTAATTAATTAATAATTTATTTATTAAAAAGCTGATATTATAAAATATTAAAATAAAGAGAATATCACATTTAAAATATGAAATAATGAATAAAAATATGATTTTTCAAAAAATTTAAATATTTAATAGTTGAATTATGAGATTCTGAATCTAAAAATATTAAATAAAAATATGAATAAAGTAATATTAACTAACAAAGATATTAGCAAAAAAAGTTATTTTTAAACAAAATTTAAAGTTTATAATATCTGGTAAATCATTATAATTAACAAAATACTAATTTTATCAATTATTTCCTTCCTTATTCAACAATTATTTTACTCAAAATAATTAATTATTTAGCAATGTAATTATTTTTTAACATATTTTCCATTTTTGTTTTTTAATTTGTATTTTCATAATACTGAACATATTCAAAATATAAAATAAATGATTTTTTGTTATCTAAAAATAAGTTTCTTTCATTAATTTTTGAATAGAAAAATAAATAATAGTTAATATTTCTTAACTAATTTGGATTGATAATATATTTTTTAGTTTGAATCAAAATATTCTTTTTTATGATATGAAATTAATGAAATAGAAGAATTTTTAAAAGCCATTCAACTTAATAATGTTTGAAAAAAAAGGTAGAAGAAATTATAAAGAAAATAAATAATCGCCTTATCATGAACAATCTAATGGAACTGTAGAATCAATCCTGAAAGAAATAAGAATATAAATTAACAAAAATTAAAACTTTTTTATATTTATGGTTTTTTATTTGATTTAAATGATAATTTTAACTTATTGCTTTTTTAATCTATTTATATTTTTTTTTGTAAATATTAAATTTACTTTCTTGTCAATAAATAAAATTATTTAAAAATATGAGTATAATTTTTTCATTGTTTCTATATTGTTTATTTTTTTCTTTAAATTTAATCAAATCACAACAATCATCAGATATAATAATTGATACAACAATAAATACTATGATTAATATAGGATATCAATATTTATTTTCAGGAGATAAATATATGGTAATTCAAAACACTCATTCAGGAAAATTAGGAAATTTATCTTATGGTATTATTGTCACAAATGAAATTACATTTAAAAATCTTGAATATAAATTATTCGATTATAAAATGAATGAACCAGAAATTAAAGACTCAAATGATTATAAAAAGTGTCCTCCACTTATTCCTATATCTTCAAAAACAAAATATATAATAATTAAAATTCCAATACAAGCCGACAATCTCAGAATAACTTCTAATTTAAAATTTTCTACTTCTTTGATTTTCACTGCACCTATTAAAACAATTTCTTCGTCGGATAATATGCCTATAAATATTGATTATAGCAAATCATTTGATTATTATTATATTATCACTAGCTTAAAAAATAATTATTTAACTTACTTTAGTATTTCTTCAAATTTTTCGATTTCTAAAATATCTTGTTTAAAAATTAAAACAAATTATACTGATGAAGAAATTTTAGATATTAGCTATGATTCTTTTTCAAATGAAGATTTTAAATTGGAGAATAATTATTATAATTATCAAGGAAAAATTAATAATACTGATCTATTAAATCAATATAATTATATAATTTTAAGATTAAAAATAAAAGCTAAAAAAGATGAAAGAATAAGCTTATATTTGGCAAAGACAGAATACCTAGAATATGAAGTTCCCAGAAGTTCATTTTTATTTATAATTATTATTGTTGTAGTAATAGTATTATTTTGTATTTTGTGTTTTCTATTTATAAAAGGAAAAATTTTCAAAGATAAATCAAAAGAAAATTAATATTAAATTTTAAAATAATTAGAAAAAATAACATAAAAATTTAAAAAAAAATAATTCAAATCATCTTTCCTACTTAAAGTATAGTTTAATTTGATTTTATAATTTTTGACTTTTAGAATTTGAAAATTTATTATCATTATCTTTTTTATATTTTTTTTTCATTATTTGAATTTTATTTTTTCAATTAAAATATACTTTCAATTTATATTATTATATTCACTACTAAAGTATTGTTTTGTAGAATCCAATAATTTTTTTCTCTTGATTTATATAATTTTTCGGTTGTTAATTTTGATTCCTTTTTTTAATATTATTAATATATCTTTATTTTATTTATATCATCAATTACATCACTTTTAATGCTTTTTATTGGATAAATATTGATTTTATTATTATATCTTTATATTATTTTCCCCTTTTCCTCTCTATTTTCAAAAATGATATATCCTTTGAAAAGCAAAATTATTGATTTAAAAATTATTCATTGGACTTTTTTAAATTTTTCATATGTATATCATGTGGAATCTTCTTTCTTATAACAAAGATTTAGATAAAATTTTTTAGTTTATGACATTTATTTTTCGATAATTTGATATGATGCTTTTACTTGAATATTTTCTTATGTTAGATTGGAAAATAGAATTAATGTTTTTCATTTTTGTTTCATCAAATTTATTATTTCTTTTTCACAAACTAAAGGAATTTATAAAAGAGGAAAAGTGCATTATCACTTTCATTTTTATTATTTTTTTTATTTAATAAATAATATTTTATTTTTTTAAATTGGGTATTTAATAACATGGTTAATGAATATTATAAGATTATATTAATTTGTAATGGTTAAAAAATATTTTTTAACATATATTCATATTTTATTATTTAAAGGTTAATAAATAATTTAATTAATGATATCCAAAATAATTTAATAAAACCCTAGAATAATTAACTTTGTTTTTTTTTTAAATTTATCCATAAAAAGTTTATGAAAGGAAAAGTGAAGAATAAAGTAATATTCTCTATTAAATTAATTATTTGATTTCCATGTTTCAAAGTTTTTTTAAAATAAAATATTTTTTTTGGAAAAGTAATAATTAATAATTATAAAAATCTTAGACACTTAATAATCCCCTTTAGGTCTAATTAAGTAAAATTTATAATTAAAATTTTTTCAATTGAAAAATATCAATCAATAGAATGAGTAATGATAAAGAGATAAATATTCCTGAAGAAGTAAATAAAATATTTTTAATAATAGGATATAAGAACTCAAAGTGATTGCCTTGAATCAAAACCCAATAACAAAAAAAGCAAAATTTCAAAAAGAATGAAGAAAAATATAAATAAATACACAATAAATATTAAAACAAGTTTAAAATCCAAAAAAAAACTAGAAAATAAATTGGAAAATGATAAAAATTTATTATTAGGTGATTGTAAAGAGAATAATAATGTATTTAATATAGATTATATAAAAAATAATATTATCACTCCTTTTTCAGTTGAAATTCCAAAAAATTATATAGATAATGAAAATTCAATAAAAAAAAGAATTACTAAAAACAAAAAAAATGGAAATCAAAATTCTGTTAAAGAAGAAGGTAATTATTAATTTTTAATTAAATAGATAAATCATTATGTCATCAATGTTTAAAAAAGCAAAATGAAAATAATTTAATAATTTGTGAAAATATAAAATGCAAAAAAGGTTTTTGTGAACAATGTGTAAAACATATATATGTAAGGATAATATTTATATCATTTTTTTAGAAAGATGATTTTTTTGATTTAAAAACAAAAAGTCTTCAAAATGAGTAAATAAAATATTTATTATATTTAAATAATAGATGGAGTTGTTATTATTGTCTTAATAAATGTTGTTGTTTAATGTGTTCTATTAAAAGAAATAATCAAATAAATAAAATTCAAAGTCAAAATAAAATATTATATGATAGAATAGAAAATAATAATTCTACTGATCAAATAGTTAAAAAATATCCTTTTATAAATTCAGACTTTTTAAATTCTTTTGATCAACAAGGTTGTTTAAGTTTAGTAGGTTATAATTGTGAAAATTATTTTAATAAAACTTATCCAACAAAAGATGTGATTGAACAAACTTGCATAATATGTAAAAATTCTCATTTTTTACCAGGAGAATTACTAATATTCTATAATTTTCCTGAATTTATTTGTTATTTAAAATTCTGTTTTTTTTATCAAAAAGAAAAATTAGTAACAAATGAAGAAATTTTTATAAAAAATAAAAATGAAATTCAAAATAAATATTATGATATTCTTAAAATTCCAACTATTGATTTTTCACCTGCAAAAATTATTTGTAAATATTGTTTAATGAAGCATTTAAATATGGAATCTTGTCTTGATGTTTTTACTTATTTTATATTAGAAAATTATAAAGATGTATTATATGATGAAAATTTAAAAAATTTAAATTCATTAAATGCTAATTTGTTACCTATTGTTTCTTTAGAAAATCAAAATAATAATTTTGAAAATATTAAGAAAGAATTTCTTTCAAAAAAATATAAGAGAAAAGACAGTGATAAAACTGAAGAAAGTGAAATATTTAATTATCAAAATAAAAAAGATGAAAATATAATAAATAATGATATTCCAGGGAATATTTTAAAAGAAGAACAAAATAAAAGTTCAAATGAAAATTTAAATCAAAATATCATTCAAACTTATGATGAAAAAATTTTTGAAAATTCAAATTTAAATAAACAAATAAGTCAAAATACAATGAATGATGATAATTTACAAAATTCCATAAAAGAAAAAATGAATAATACTTATAGTGATAGTAAAAGTAGTTGTAATATAAATAATAAAATAAGTGAAATAGAAAAAGAGCTTCAAAACATTAACGAAATAAATTCAAATGGAGAATTTGATAATTCAAATAATTTAATTGAACAATTAATAATTCCTAAAATTTTTGAAACTAAATCAAAAATTATTTTTCAACAAAATTTAGATTATCTTTGTTCTTTAGTTACAGATATTACTTTTTTAATTTATTTACTTAATAAAGAAAGTAAAAGTAATTTTAACCCAATCAATGTTCAAAATTATTATAATATGTTAAATAATAAAGCAAATGAAATAAATCCTCTTTTAGAAAAAATATCTATTATTATGAAAGATTATAATGATAATATTTTATCTTTTGAAAAAATTATTCAAAGATTAGAACAAGTTTTTATTAACAATTATTTCCCAATGGAACAATTTGAATGTGCTAAAGAAATATTTTTAAAAGAATATGAAATTTATAAAGAGAATTCTTTTGTTTTTTCAAAATTTAAAAATTATATTCCTTCACTTTTTTATGAAGCTGTTGTTAATACTGATAATCAAAAAAAATTATATGAAATTTTTAATAAAGTTTTATTTTTATCAAATGAAAAAAAGTATAACTTACAAAGTATTCTAGAGTCTGATTTTAAACAATAATATATATTATAAATTTTAAGATTCTTAATAAAAATGAATATTAAGTAATTTATCAGTAATTAATTTAAGTCAAAAAGAAGTTTTAATTAATCTAAATTTAAAATAAAAATAATTAAACATTAAAAAAATTAAATTTATAAAATAATTTCACTTTCTTATTGCTTCAATTTCAAAATAAACATATTATTTAATAATTACTTTTACAAGTTTGATTAATTTTATCAATAAAAGCATCAAAATTTTCTTGATTTTCCAACTTTTGATTAATTTCATCTAAACCTCCTTTTCCTTCATTTAAATTTCCTAAAAGAGAAGCTCCATTATTAGTTTTAAATTCAATGTCATTTAAATTTCTTAATCTTTCCATATTAGTATTATAAATTCTATTAACATCTAAGGAGAAATTTTGTAAATCATTGACATTATCTTCAATATTTTTTTTGACTCCTTCATTAAAATCATTTATACTGTTTAAATTATTATTATTATTTAATTCAATACTATCTTTATAATAACTTCTTAAAGTTCCAAAATCTCCATTAATCTCAAAGCCTTTATTATTTAATTTCATATCTTCAGAACTTATTAAATTTTTATTTGGTTGATAAACTTCTAATCCACTTATAACATTATGAGTATCTAAATCAATAAATTTACTTTCACTTTTCATTCCATTTTCATCTAATTCTGTTAATTTAGGAATTGGAATAATTTTATTTGGATGTCTTACTCTTTCTTCATAATAAATATCTTTTTCTTCTTTAATTGGAAGAGAAAAACTTTCTATTTTATTATCTGGTAAATGAGTTTCTGCATAAATATTACCTATTTTACTATTATCATCTGCTATTACATCATAAACATATTTTCTTCTTATTTCTTCATCTGATCTTTGCTTTGATAATTCATCTTTTAATTTTTCTATTTCTTTTAATGCTTCAAATCTTTGTTGATTTGCATTTTGAGTTTCTTGTTTTAAAGAATTTATTTGATTAAATAAATTTATTTGTTGATCTTGCATTAGTTCTCTTAATTTCATTATTTCATCATTTAATTTATTTCTATTATCTATTTCTTCTTTTGTTATTTCTTTCATTTGAGTATTTACTTGATTTATTTCATTTTGATTATTTTTCGTTGGATCAAAATCAACTACTTTTTTACTTTTTTTATTTGATTCAATTATTAATGAATTTTCAGATTTAACTTCATTTACTTTCTTTAAATTTCTTTGTCTTTCTTCTTCTTCTCTTCTTTCAAGTTCTTCTCTTTCACGACGTATTCTTTCTTCTTCTTTTAAATCTTCTTCTAATTTCTTTTTTTTTTCTAATACTATGAGACCTTTTTCTACTAATCCAAATAATTTTTATAATGAAAATTATGATAATGGGAATCTTAATAATGGAAATTATAATAATATTAATTTAAATCCTAGTGAAAATAATGCAGAAATTAATGTTTCTTATGATAATTATGAATTAACATCTGAACAAAAAAGAGTAAATCAAACAAATTATAGAAATGAACTTTTAGCACAAATGGAAGAAAAAGAAAATAGAAAACAATTAGAAAAAAAAAAGAAATTAGAAGAAGATTTAAAAGAAGAAGAAAGAATACGTCGTGAAAGAGAAGAACTTGAAAGAAGAGAAGAAGAAGAAAGACAAAGAAATTTAAAGAAAGTAAATGAAGTTAAATCTGAAAATTCATTAATAATTGAATCAAATAAAAAAAGTAAAAAAGTAGTTGATTTTGATCCAACGAAAAATAATCAAAATGAAATAAATCAAGTAAATACTCAAATGAAAGAAATAACAAAAGAAGAAATAGATAATAGAAATAAATTAAATGATGAAATAATGAAATTAAGAGAACTAATGCAAGATCAACAAATAAATTTATTTAATCAAATAAATTCTTTAAAACAAGAAACTCAAAATGCAAATCAACAAAGATTTGAAGCATTAAAAGAAATAGAAAAATTAAAAGATGAATTATCAAAGCAAAGATCAGATGAAGAAATAAGAAGAAAATATGTTTATGATGTAATAGCAGATGATAATAGTAAAATAGGTAATATTTATGCAGAAACTCATTTACCAGATAATAAAATAGAAAGTTTTTCTCTTCCAATTAAAGAAGAAAAAGATATTTATTATGAAGAAAGAGTAAGACATCCAAATAAAATTATTCCAATTCCTAAATTAACAGAATTAGATGAAAATGGAATGAAAAGTGAAAGTAAATTTATTGATTTAGATACTCATAATGTTATAAGTGGATTAGAAGTTTATCAACCAAATAAAAATTTAATAAGTTCTGAAGATATGAAATTAAATAATAAAGGCTTTGAGATTAATGGAGATTTTGGAACTTTAAGAAGTTATTATAAAGATAGTATTGAATTAAATAATAATAATAATTTAAACAGTATAAATGATTTTAATGAAGGAGTCAAAAAAAATATTGAAGATAATGTCAATGATTTACAAAATTTCTCCTTAGATGTTAATAGAATTTATAATACTAATATGGAAAGATTAAGAAATTTAAATGACATTGAATTTAAAACTAATAATGGAGCTTCTCTTTTAGGAAATTTAAATGAAGGAAAAGGAGGTTTAGATGAAATTAATCAAAAGTTGGAAAATCAAGAAAATTTTGATGCTTTTATTGATAAAATTAATCAAACTTGTAAAAGTAATTATTAAATAATATGTTTATTTTGAAATTGAAGCAATAAGAAAGTGAAATTATTTTATAAATTTAATTTTTTTAATGTTTAATTATTTTTATTTTAAATTTAGATTAATTAAAACTTCTTTTTGACTTAAATTAATTACTGATAAATTACTTAATATTCATTTTTATTAAGAATCTTAAAATTTATAATATATATTATTGTTTAAAATCAGACTCTAGAATACTTTGTAAGTTATACTTTTTTTCATTTGATAAAAATAAAACTTTATTAAAAATTTCATATAATTTTTTTTGATTATCAGTATTAACAACAGCTTCATAAAAAAGTGAAGGAATATAATTTTTAAATTTTGAAAAAACAAAAGAATTCTCTTTATAAATTTCATATTCTTTTAAAAATATTTCTTTAGCACATTCAAATTGTTCCATTGGGAAATAATTGTTAATAAAAACTTGTTCTAATCTTTGAATAATTTTTTCAAAAGATAAAATATTATCATTATAATCTTTCATAATAATAGATATTTTTTCTAAAAGAGGATTTATTTCATTTGCTTTATTATTTAACATATTATAATAATTTTGAACATTGATTGGGTTAAAATTACTTTTACTTTCTTTATTAAGTAAATAAATTAAAAAAGTAATATCTGTAACTAAAGAACAAAGATAATCTAAATTTTGTTGAAAAATAATTTTTGATTTAGTTTCAAAAATTTTAGGAATTATTAATTGTTCAATTAAATTATTTGAATTATCAAATTCTCCATTTGAATTTATTTCGTTAATGTTTTGAAGCTCTTTTTCTATTTCACTTATTTTATTATTTATATTACAACTACTTTTACTATCACTATAAGTATTATTCATTTTTTCTTTTATGGAATTTTGTAAATTATCATCATTCATTGTATTTTGACTTATTTGTTTATTTAAATTTGAATTTTCAAAAATTTTTTCATCATAAGTTTGAATGATATTTTGATTTAAATTTTCATTTGAACTTTTATTTTGTTCTTCTTTTAAAATATTCCCTGGAATATCATTATTTATTATATTTTCATCTTTTTTATTTTGATAATTAAATATTTCACTTTCTTCAGTTTTATCACTGTCTTTTCTCTTATATTTTTTTGAAAGAAATTCTTTCTTAATATTTTCAAAATTATTATTTTGATTTTCTAAAGAAACAATAGGTAACAAATTAGCATTTAATGAATTTAAATTTTTTAAATTTTCATCATATAATACATCTTTATAATTTTCTAATATAAAATAAGTAAAAACATCAAGACAAGATTCCATATTTAAATGCTTCATTAAACAATATTTACAAATAATTTTTGCAGGTGAAAAATCAATAGTTGGAATTTTAAGAATATCATAATATTTATTTTGAATTTCATTTTTATTTTTTATAAAAATTTCTTCATTTGTTACTAATTTTTCTTTTTGATAAAAAAAACAGAATTTTAAATAACAAATAAATTCAGGAAAATTATAGAATATTAGTAATTCTCCTGGTAAAAAATGAGAATTTTTACATATTATGCAAGTTTGTTCAATCACATCTTTTGTTGGATAAGTTTTATTAAAATAATTTTCACAATTATAACCTACTAAACTTAAACAACCTTGTTGATCAAAAGAATTTAAAAAGTCTGAATTTATAAAAGGATATTTTTTAACTATTTGATCAGTAGAATTATTATTTTCTATTCTATCATATAATATTTTATTTTGACTTTGAATTTTATTTATTTGATTATTTCTTTTAATAGAACACATTAAACAACAACATTTATTAAGACAATAATAACAACTCCATCTATTATTTAAATATAATAAATATTTTATTTACTCATTTTGAAGACTTTTTGTTTTTAAATCAAAAAAATCATCTTTCTAAAAAAATGATATAAATATTATCCTTACATATATATGTTTTACACATTGTTCACAAAAACCTTTTTTGCATTTTATATTTTCACAAATTATTAAATTATTTTCATTTTGCTTTTTTAAACATTGATGACATAATGATTTATCTATTTAATTAAAAATTAATAATTACCTTCTTCTTTAACAGAATTTTGATTTCCATTTTTTTTGTTTTTAGTAATTCTTTTTTTTATTGAATTTTCATTATCTATATAATTTTTTGGAATTTCAACTGAAAAAGGAGTGATAATATTATTTTTTATATAATCTATATTAAATACATTATTATTCTCTTTACAATCACCTAATAATAAATTTTTATCATTTTCCAATTTATTTTCTAGTTTTTTTTTGGATTTTAAACTTGTTTTAATATTTATTGTGTATTTATTTATATTTTTCTTCATTCTTTTTGAAATTTTGCTTTTTTTGTTATTGGGTTTTGATTCAAGGCAATCACTTTGAGTTCTTATATCCTATTATTAAAAATATTTTATTTACTTCTTCAGGAATATTTATCTCTTTATCATTACTCATTCTATTGATTGATATTTTTCAATTGAAAAAATTTTAATTATAAATTTTACTTAATTAGACCTAAAGGGGATTATTAAGTGTCTAAGATTTTTATAATTATTAATTATTACTTTTCCAAAAAAAATATTTTATTTTAAAAAAACTTTGAAACATGGAAATCAAATAATTAATTTAATAGAGAATATTACTTTATTCTTCACTTTTCCTTTCATAAACTTTTTATGGATAAATTTAAAAAAAAAACAAAGTTAATTATTCTAGGGTTTTATTAAATTATTTTGGATATCATTAATTAAATTATTTATTAACCTTTAAATAATAAAATATGAATATATGTTAAAAAATATTTTTTAACCATTACAAATTAATATAATCTTATAATATTCATTAACCATGTTATTAAATACCCAATTTAAAAAAATAAAATATTATTTATTAAATAAAAAAAATAATAAAAATGAAAGTGATAATGCACTTTTCCTCTTTTATAAATTCCTTTAGTTTGTGAAAAAGAAATAATAAATTTGATGAAACAAAAATGAAAAACATTAATTCTATTTTCCAATCTAACATAAGAAAATATTCAAGTAAAAGCATCATATCAAATTATCGAAAAATAAATGTCATAAACTAAAAAATTTTATCTAAATCTTTGTTATAAGAAAGAAGATTCCACATGATATACATATGAAAAATTTAAAAAAGTCCAATGAATAATTTTTAAATCAATAATTTTGCTTTTCAAAGGATATATCATTTTTGAAAATAGAGAGGAAAAGGGGAAAATAATATAAAGATATAATAATAAAATCAATATTTATCCAATAAAAAGCATTAAAAGTGATGTAATTGATGATATAAATAAAATAAAGATATATTAATAATATTAAAAAAAGGAATCAAAATTAACAACCGAAAAATTATATAAATCAAGAGAAAAAAATTATTGGATTCTACAAAACAATACTTTAGTAGTGAATATAATAATATAAATTGAAAGTATATTTTAATTGAAAAAATAAAATTCAAATAATGAAAAAAAAATATAAAAAAGATAATGATAATAAATTTTCAAATTCTAAAAGTCAAAAATTATAAAATCAAATTAAACTATACTTTAAGTAGGAAAGATGATTTGAATTATTTTTTTTTAAATTTTTATGTTATTTTTTCTAATTATTTTAAAATTTAATATTAATTTTCTTTTGATTTATCTTTGAAAATTTTTCCTTTTATAAATAGAAAACACAAAATACAAAATAATACTATTACTACAACAATAATAATTATAAATAAAAATGAACTTCTGGGAACTTCATATTCTAGGTATTCTGTCTTTGCCAAATATAAGCTTATTCTTTCATCTTTTTTAGCTTTTATTTTTAATCTTAAAATTATATAATTATATTGATTTAATAGATCAGTATTATTAATTTTTCCTTGATAATTATAATAATTATTCTCCAATTTAAAATCTTCATTTGAAAAAGAATCATAGCTAATATCTAAAATTTCTTCATCAGTATAATTTGTTTTAATTTTTAAACAAGATATTTTAGAAATCGAAAAATTTGAAGAAATACTAAAGTAAGTTAAATAATTATTTTTTAAGCTAGTGATAATATAATAATAATCAAATGATTTGCTATAATCAATATTTATAGGCATATTATCCGACGAAGAAATTGTTTTAATAGGTGCAGTGAAAATCAAAGAAGTAGAAAATTTTAAATTAGAAGTTATTCTGAGATTGTCGGCTTGTATTGGAATTTTAATTATTATATATTTTGTTTTTGAAGATATAGGAATAAGTGGAGGACACTTTTTATAATCATTTGAGTCTTTAATTTCTGGTTCATTCATTTTATAATCGAATAATTTATATTCAAGATTTTTAAATGTAATTTCATTTGTGACAATAATACCATAAGATAAATTTCCTAATTTTCCTGAATGAGTGTTTTGAATTACCATATATTTATCTCCTGAAAATAAATATTGATATCCTATATTAATCATAGTATTTATTGTTGTATCAATTATTATATCTGATGATTGTTGTGATTTGATTAAATTTAAAGAAAAAAATAAACAATATAGAAACAATGAAAAAATTATACTCATATTTTTAAATAATTTTATTTATTGACAAGAAAGTAAATTTAATATTTACAAAAAAAAATATAAATAGATTAAAAAAGCAATAAGTTAAAATTATCATTTAAATCAAATAAAAAACCATAAATATAAAAAAGTTTTAATTTTTGTTAATTTATATTCTTATTTCTTTCAGGATTGATTCTACAGTTCCATTAGATTGTTCATGATAAGGCGATTATTTATTTTCTTTATAATTTCTTCTACCTTTTTTTTCAAACATTATTAAGTTGAATGGCTTTTAAAAATTCTTCTATTTCATTAATTTCATATCATAAAAAAGAATATTTTGATTCAAACTAAAAAATATATTATCAATCCAAATTAGTTAAGAAATATTAACTATTATTTATTTTTCTATTCAAAAATTAATGAAAGAAACTTATTTTTAGATAACAAAAAATCATTTATTTTATATTTTGAATATGTTCAGTATTATGAAAATACAAATTAAAAAACAAAAATGGAAAATATGTTAAAAAATAATTACATTGCTAAATAATTAATTATTTTGAGTAAAATAATTGTTGAATAAGGAAGGAAATAATTGATAAAATTAGTATTTTGTTAATTATAATGATTTACCAGATATTATAAACTTTAAATTTTGTTTAAAAATAACTTTTTTTGCTAATATCTTTGTTAGTTAATATTACTTTATTCATATTTTTATTTAATATTTTTAGATTCAGAATCTCATAATTCAACTATTAAATATTTAAATTTTTTGAAAAATCATATTTTTATTCATTATTTCATATTTTAAATGTGATATTCTCTTTATTTTAATATTTTATAATATCAGCTTTTTAATAAATAAATTATTAATTAATTAATTGATTGAGAATATTATCTTCTTTAAAAATTTCAACTTTGTAAATACATTTATTTTTTTTTTGGTATTTAATAAATTTATTTTTTTAAAATTTTTATTAAAATAATTTTATAAAATATTTAATAAGTATAATAGGATTTAAATATCTATTCTATTTATTGTTTATTTCAACTATATATTTTATGGTTTTTTATGAATGTTAAATGATTTCTCTCTAATTAATTCTAACCTAATAATTTCAATGAATTACAATTTTCCTCCTTCATTTTGAATAAAACAATTTTTCAATTTGAATAGTTTTCCATTCTAACTTTTTAAATCCTAATCTATAATAAATCAAAAAAAAAATAGATTTATTATATTATTCAGTAAAATTAAATACTTTTATAATCAATTATTATCAATTCTTTTTTTATTTCTGTGAAAAGAATTCAAATCAATTTTTTAAATTAATTTAGAAAATCAAAGGTAATCTTTGGATTATAAAAAGAAATGAAGAATTCATTGGATTAAATTTAGTGATATCCTTAAAACCAATAAAAAACTTTCAAAACCAAAAAATACAATTATAATAATCTCAAGATAAACTTAATTAATTTAATAATTTCATTTTAACTGATAAAATCGATTATAAATAAAATAAACTAGAAAAATACTAATAAATTAACAATTAATGGAAGAATTATAATCAAATTGATTGTAATACAATTAAAGAAATTAATAAAAAAATCTATGATTAAGAAAAAATTTTATTAATGAAAGAATTATTAAATTATAAGATAATAAGTAAAAATAAATTAAACAATTGAATATTTGGAAAGAAAAAATAATACATAATTATTAATTAAAAACAAATAACGCAAATTCGAAACTACCCTTATTTTAAATAAATAAATGTATTTAATTAAATAATTAAATAAATTGTATTATTTATTAATCGAGTTGGTCTTCTTCCGTCATTTCAATCATATTCTCCTTTTTTTTATTTTTTCTTTTATTTTTATTCATCATTTTACAATTTACAAAAACTATTATTGCAACAAAAATAATTAAAATAATACCTAAATTTATATAACTTAATTTTTTATCATTTACATTGCAATAAGCTTTGATGCCTTTTTCAGTTATCATATTATTTTGAATTTTCTTTTTAAAAGTTAAATAATCAACTTCAAATAAAATATGATCATCAAAGATAAATTTAACATAATAATTCTCAATAGTATTATTGAAATTTTCATCTCTATAAAGATCAAAAAAGAAATGAGATGTAAATTCAGGATAAACAATTTCACTTCCAAAAAGTTTATTCAAAAAGACTACAAAAGCTCCTACAGTATTTGCATGTCCAGCAAACAAAACATATCTTGGTTCTCCATTTTCATAATCATTTAATGTTTCTTTTCCTGAAATTTCAATTTGAACTCTATTATCCATCCATTTTAAAATTTGAGGTAATGTTTTATATAATGCAATTCTTGATAAATCAAAATTTAATTCTCTTTTATATAATGAATTATATTGAAATTCCTTATTTAATTTATAAAATTGTCTTAAATCAATATTATATTTCTCTTTTAATTCATTATTAAATCTATTATTTTCATATCCTGTAATATATATATCAGACATTTTATTAACAAAACTAAAATCTTTTAAAAAATCAGTGTTACTTTTGTTAAAAAATCTCTTTAAATTATCACCATATTCATTAATATATCTATTATATAATTGATCAAATATTTTATCTTTTAAATTTTGTTTTTTAATTTCTTTAATTCCACTACATATATTACTCCTTAAAAATAAATAATCTAATTCTTCCTCACTAATAATATCAAAAGGTAAAATATCAACATTTTTCATTAAAACATTATCTCCAAATGAATTTACCACAACATCAATTGAATTATGTTTAAAACCAGGAGGATAAGCTTTACTTAAGTCAATATGATAATCATTATTTTTTACATAAAACAATCCTATCATTTGTGCTTGAATTCCTTGAATGACTCTTTTAGCAGGTGTTGAAAAACAAAAAATTTGATTTTGAATGAAAGATTCAGGTAAAAAATTTTGATAATATATTCTTGTTCTATATCCTTGTAAAAATGCTGATCTTTTTCCTATTTTTGTTAAAAGACCTGAAGTTTTCCATTCTATATTAAACATATCTCTATGGAATCTTTTGTATTTTTCATTTTTAAAATCTGGACTTCTGTGACTATGTCGAATATGTTCGTAAAGAAAAATTGTTTTCGAAAAAGAACAAATTAAAATTGAAAGGAAAATGATAATTTTTTTCATTTTTTTTATTGTTTTTAATCCTAAATTTTGTTATAATTTATTTTTTTATAATTATTTTTTATATAATAAAAAAAAAATATTATAGTCTTAATTTTGTTATTTTTTCTATATATAAGATTTTTTATATTTAATTTATAAAGATTTTGAAATTAAGCGTTTTTCATTTCATCTCTCAAAGATTTATTTTATTACTTTTGTTGGGGTCAATTTTTTATTTTATCTAAAAACTGTAAAAATATTGCTTTCTTGAATATCTTCAAGAATAACCATTTCAAGAATATGTAAAAAATTAAAGGTTGTTTTAAAAAATATTCAATATAAATTTCATAATTTCTGTCTTTGATAATATTATTTTTCTATTAAATTTGAAGTTCTTTGTCATTTTTTGAATTATAAATTTTCATTTATATTATATTATTTTCAGATTAAATATTATTTTGAAACTCAATTTTAATGTTTTTTCTTATATCTTCTACTTAAACTTTTATATACACAGATTCTTTGATTATTTTCTTTACATATTTTTTTAATAGGAGTGTTAAAATTAGAAAAAGAACCTCTTTTATATAAATCACTTAGATTATTATTATTGTTATTGAACTTGAATTTGATTTATCAAATGATATCTTCTCATTTGAAAAAAACTCAATTTTATAAAAAAAATAAAATAAACACATAAAATTTCAAAAATGTCATTTAATGAAAGGACATAAATTATTTTTTAAAGGATTAAAAAATCATTAAAGTAGATTATTATCACACAAATAAAATTCTTAGAATATAAAATGTATGAAAATGAAGAATTAGTTTTAAATTGAGATTTAAAAACAGAAAATGTGAAAAAAGAAATAAATATATTAAAAGATAAAATCATAAATAATTAGACACTAAAACTAATGAAATAAAAGGTAATATTGAAATAAAAGAAACAGAAATTTTAAATAATAATTTTAAAGAAATTAAACAACAAATTTCAGATTTAAATAATTATTTTTCTATTGTTACTAATTTTTATGAAGTTGAATCCTTAGGTAATTATAAATTAAAATCTTGAAAATTTTGATTTAAAATAGATTAATTCTTTATGTGCGGATGCTCAATCCGGGCAATGAATAAATTTTTTAAGATAATTATTACAATTAAAATTGGAAAAATTTTTAAAAAAGAAAATAGGACATATTCATCAAATAATAATATACAATTATGTAAATTAGAATCATTTGGAAAGGAAAAAAAAGGTATGTGTTATATATGCAAAAAATTAAATCCTAAGCCTAAATTTGATGAAATAAAAACTAGAACATAATGTAAAAAGTATAATCAATTTATTTGTTGGGAACATTATACTAATCATTTATTAGATTATTTTGAAATAAAAGAAAAATAATTAAAGTGTATAGAATGTGATTGTTTTAAGTTAATTCATTCAAAATTATAAATTATTTCTTAAAAATAATTTAGTATAAAAAAATTTTTGGGAAATTCCCTGTACTGAAGGAGTTAAATTATGTTTTGATTTATTAAAATTAAAAAAATGCACAGTTTTTTAATAAAAATCAAATTAATGACTTTAAAAAAATTAATAGAGTATATAATAAAAAATCTAAAATGATTAATGATTCAATTTATGAAAATTTACTTGATATTAATAATAAATTTGGAGCCGAGAAAGAATTTTTTGATTATAATTTCCTAATTTTACCAAAAGATATTTTATTTTCTTATGTGAATCTTTTACAACATTTATTTAAAAAAATAGAAATGAAAAAGAAATGATTTTATCAGATAATTTTTCTTTAATTGATCAATTATTACTTAATCAAGATAAAAATACAAATAAATTTTTTGTATTAATATGTAAATGTATGAATTTATTTATTTGAAGAAATAAAAACAGAAAAAGAGTTTAATAATTTAGATGAAATTACATCAGAAATTGAAAATATAAAAAATGAAAAAAATGTAACTAAATGAATTTTAGAAAAAGAAGATAATAAAAGTATTTTTCATTATAAATAAAATTAAAAAATAACAAATTTAGAACAATTTGATAATTTAATAGAATTACATAATCAAATCAATAAAATAAAATCTTTAGATAATTTACCAAAAACTTTATTAAAATTAGATATTAGTAATAATGATTTTAAAATTTTAAATAATTTATCAAAATTAATAAATTTAGAATATTTAAATTTAAAAAATAATTCAATAGATTCTTTATCATAAGTGATAAAATTATATAAATTAATTGAATTTTATTCATCAGGGAATTTAATTAATAATGTAAAAGAATGTTGTCAA
>JAJJLU010003955.1:0-22867 GCA_023807065.1 Isotricha intestinalis
AAATGTATTAGAAGATTCTAGTTCTTTAAGAAGAAATGAACAAATTAATAAAACTACAAAAATTAATTATTTATTGAATGTATATGATAATGAAACTCTTTCTGATAATTCTATTTTATTTTCTGCTTTTGCGATGATTTTAAGTAAAATCACTTTTAATAATGATGAAGAAATATATGAAGGTGGAGTAAATCTTTTAGAATATGATTATACTCAAAAAGAAGAAAATTTATTTATTAGCGAAGAAAATGAAAGTGAAAATGAAAATGAAAATGAAATAAATGATGAGGAAATAATATATGATGATGATTATTATCATAATGATTATCCAGTGATTAAATTTAAATTTTATGAAAATGGAACTTTATATGAAATTCAAAAACCACAGAATATAAGTAATAAATTTTTTATAAATTTAAAATTATTTGTTAATAAAGTAATACCATCAGTGTCTGAAAAATTATATTCACCCAATGAAAATGATAGAATAAGAAGATTACAAGAAGAAGGAGTATCAAATAAATATATAAAAAAAGATGATAAAGTAATATTAAATGAAATAAGAGATCATGAAATATCAGTAAATGATGTTGATTTAGAAGGAAGTCAAGTTAAATCAAATAGAGAAATTGAAGTTGATTCAGAAGGAAATATTCAAAGTATTCAAACTAATCAAATTACTTCAATGAGTAGTGAAGGAAATATTGATGATGAATGTGAGGATTCAATTTGTATTGAAGATAAAAAAGATAATATTATACAATTTCCTATCAGATCAATTTACTCTGAAACTTCATCTAATATTATTTTAATTCAAACTAATATTAATGAAACTCTTTCTCAAAATATTAAAGATCTTATTCAAGATTTAAATTTTGAAAATTATGATATTCAAAATTTCAATATTGAAAAAAAAAGGAAATTAAATAAAATAAAAAGTGAAAAAAATAGGAAATTAAATATAGAAAGTTTTTCTCAACATATAAGCTTTTCTTATCCTATTTTTGATACTAATGTTTGTGGAATAAAAATTAGAATGATTGCTAAAATTTCTTATTTTCCTAAAAATGAAACTATGGAAATGTTATTATATTATAAGATAGGAAAAGAAAAAGAAAAAACTGTTTTAAATGAAACTTTTAACATTACTATAGGAGATTCATATGAAAAATATAAGAATGTTATTAATGAAATAGCTAATGGATTATATACAATTACTAAAAATAAACGATTGTATGATACTTGGAAAAAATCTATTCAAAAAGAATTGACTGATATTTCTAATTTAATCACTAATTTATATGATGCATCAGATATATTTTTTTTGCCTTTAAATAATTTGTTAAATGAAATTAAAAATGCTTCAAAAAATGCTTTTAATTCAATTTTTCCAGAAATTGAAAAAACCATAAGTGATCTAAATTCATTGAATAATGAAATAAATTCATCAAATGAAGAAAATCAAAAAGAATTAATTAAAGAGTCTCAAACAATAATTAATTCAGCAATTGTAGAATATAAAGAATTATTTGATTCTTTTGATTCTTCAACAATTCTTTTAACAGAGACAATAATAGAATCTTTACCTGAACTTAAACAAATTGATATTGGTTCATATTATGATATTAAAGAACAATTATCAGTTTCTGAAAAAGTTTATAATGCTTTTGAAATTATGGTAGATAATGCATTAAATACTCAAAACTCTTTATTAACTGATTATACAAATTTATTAATTAAAGATAATTTAGAAGATATTATAAAACAAGAAGAATTTATTGCTAAAAGACTTCAAACAAATACTACTTTAATTGAAGCAATTAATGATAATGAAAAAAGAAATAATATGATTGCTTTATTAAATAATATTAGAATAAAAGTAAATGATATTTCAAAAAATATTATAAAAAGTATTGAAAATATCAGTAAAAATTTAAGAAGTGGAGAAGAAGGTGAATTAAAAACAATTTTAGCTGATGTTGAAAATAAGAAGAATGTATATTTAGAAAATAAAAATCAAATTGAAACTTCATTAAGAAATTATATTCAAGTTTCAGATAATTTTGAATTATATATTGAAGATACTGAAATTTTATTTGAAATAGATCAAAATGTAACAAATGAAAGAAATAAACAATTTTTTGAACAAATTATTATTCCTTTAAATTCTCTTCAAACTAACTTTTTCACACAAGAAACATTTAATAATATTGAAAATTTAATAAATGAAATAATTAATGAATTAAATACTAATAAAGACAATAATTTTTCAAATATTCCAAATTTATTAGAAACATTAAATACAAATATTGATGATTCAATATCATATTATTTAGATGATAATTTAATTAAAAACACATATAATTTACTTTTAGATTCAAATTATATTAGTAATCTATTTGAATTATATTATGCACCAGTTACTGATGTTTATAATAAATATTTAACTGTTTTTAGAGATGAATATTTTCAAAATCATATTTTACAATATCTTGATAAACCTTATGAAATTCAAACTAAGGTTAATCAAATTCTAAATAAACAAAAAAATGCAACTAGAAAAATGATTAATGATATGACATATCAATTAAAAGAATCTATTAATGAAAAATTAAATACACATTATAATATATATAAAATTAAAATTCAACAATATTTATTTGAAATTCAAAAAAATACTCATAATGATAATTATAATAATATAGCTAATACAAATATAAATTTAATAAATACAAATTTTGAAAATATTATGATACAATTAGATAATAAGAAAACAGAATCAAATAAATATGAAAATCAAAAAGTAATAATGAATATAACAAATGATACAGATCCATTTCAATTAAATGATAAAATTAAAACATATGAAAATGCTATGTTATCATTAATAAATCGTGTTTCTGGTTTAGTTCAATCAGATTTTGATTCTGTATTTTGTGAATTTGATGATGAAGGAAATTGTATTTATACTGAAAAATTAGATGCTTCACAACAAAACTTATTTCAAGTTGCTAAACTTAGATATACTATTTCTAAAATTAGTGAAATTATTTCTTTATCAAAAAATACTGATAGTTTTAATTTACTTTCTTATGAAAATTATATTAATTTATTTAAATCTAAGGCTGATTATAATGAAAATTTTATTTCTAATGAAATTTTAAATAGATTAAAAGAATTAAATAATGAAGAAGAAAAATTAATTGAACCAATAATTAATTCTATTGAAAATAATTTAACAACAACTTTTGAAAATATTATTAATGAAGGATTAATAGAATCTAAAATTAATATTCTTTCAGGTAAAATTTTCACTTTACCAGAAAAATTGAATAATAAAGTTGAAAATATGAAATCTTCTATTACTAATGTATTTAATGAATTTAAAAAAAATTATACAAATAAAAATATATATTTTGAATCCGATTCATTCCAGAAGAGCTATGATATTTTTGAAAATTCAATAAATGAAATAATATCAAAAAATATAGAAACAATGAATAAATTGAAGATTGATGAAAATTTAATAAATCAAGTTATAAGTTATTATACTTCTATATTAATTAATATAGGAAATAAATTTGAAACGGAAATTACACAATATACACAAATTCTTCAAGATTCTAATTTATTAGGTTTATCATATAATATCGGTAAAATAGGGAAAGAAATAAAAGAAAATACAATAAATAAATTAAAACAATCAATAGAAGATAATATTAGAACAATATTTACAAATTCATTTAATGAACAAATTAATGAAATAAAATTATATTTAACTCAACAAAATGAAGGTATTTTAGATCAATTAAAAACAGAATATGAAATTATTTTTAACATTTTTTCTTTGAAAGGAGAATTAGAATATGATAAAAATAATACTACTCTAATTAATAGTTTATCTAATAAATTAATTGAATCAATAAGTTCAGAAGCTAAAAATTATTATAATGGAACAATACAAGATTATAATCAAAGTTTTATTAATTCTTATAATTTAGAAAACAAAGATAAAAACTTGAATATTTTAGAAATTAATAATGTTGAATTTACTAATCTTCAAGAAAAAGTTTTGAAAGGAGATGAATTATTAAAATCTTTTTGTAAAGAAAGAATTGAAAATGAAAAAATATTATTTAAAGAAACTATTGAAAATACTATTGTTTACGGATATAATAAAACAATTAAAGATTTTTCAAATTCTTTTGGAAAGAATTATCTTAATTCTATTCTTAATCAAATAACAACAAATAAAATACAATCTAATTTAGATAATATTGAAAGTACTATTCAAAATAATCATGAATTTTTATTAACTATATTAAATGATATGTCATCTTGTTATGAAACAATAGGTAAGTCTTTAAAAACAGTATATAAAACTTTATCAACTGAAATTTCTTCAAATTTAGATGATGATATAAATATATCTTTAGAAAATTCAATAAATAATTTCAAATTATATTCAAATATTCAAATAACTGATTTATTCTTAGAGCATATTTTAATTATATTGAAAAATGACAATTTTACAAAGTTATTTAATCAAAATATAATTAATTTATTCCCAAAAGAATTCACAGAAGCTTTTAAAATTCAATTAAAAAATAATTATAATGAATTATTAGATGATTATAATTTAGATTCATTTAAAATCTTAGTAACAAATCAAATTGAAACTTCAAAAAATAAGATAGTAGAATCGTTAAATGAATTCCAAAAAGAAATAGAAGATCAATTAGTAACAATGACTTCAATTACAATATCAAGAGATGTAAAAAATGTATTGAATTTAGTAAATAAATATAAATCAAATAATTATGATATTTTCCCAAATTCATTTAATTTTTCAATTTCTGAAAATTCTAAAAATATTTTATTATCATTTATTCAAAAAATTAAAAATATAATTAATCCTATTATTATTGTTTATGAAGGAAATGATGAAGAAATTAAAAGACAATTAGAAGAAAAATTAAATTCATTCGACGATTATTTTGAAGTTGTAAAATCAAATTTAAATTCAAGTGATATTACTACAAAAACAGAAAATTCATTAAATAATTTAAAAAATGTAAAAAATAATATGAAAGTAGAAATTCTTAAAGAAATAGATGGAATAGATAATGAGCTTAAAAAAATTGATTTAAATGTTTATAGAAGAAATCTTGAAGAATTTAGTATTACAGATATAACAAACAATCTCGACAAAATTAAAAAAAAATTTGATTCAATTCAAGAAGAATTAATTAATTTAAATGAATTTATTAAAATATCAAAAGATTATTCTAATTTTGAATCTCTTATTAAAAATATGATTGATCATATTTCAGCTCCAATTGAAAGTAATTTAAAAAATTTAATGGATTATTTATCAGAAAGTCAATATTCTCAATTTGAAACAAATATTAAATCTCAAGCTGAAAATATTAAAAATTATTTATCTGATTTTTATAATATAGAAAATAAAAACATTTATGAATCGATAAATATCATTAAAAGTATTTCTTCATTTTATAATTCATTTCATAATGAAATAAAGGCAAAAACTGATAATTTTTTATCAACATATTTTGAACAAATTTTTAGTAAAATTCAACCATACGAAAATATATCCGGATTAATTAAAAATAATGAAGGATTAGAATTAGGGAAGATAACCACAGATATATTAGGAGAAACAATAACATTTAATTCAAATATTAGTGAATATTCATATAATTATTCAATATCATTTAAATATAATAATTTTCACAATATATACAAATTCATCAATTTCAGCTGAAAGTTTTATTAATTTAAATTATGAAACAGAAAACACAAAAGCAGGAATAAATGGAGTAATAGGTTCAGGATATTTATCTATGAATTTAAATAATTTATTAATAGAATATTTAACAGATTTAACTAAAGAACAACAAACTAATCCTACAAATTATCAAAAATCACTTTCAAAAAAAAAGAAAGTGGGAATTGAATGGCAACATATGAATGGTGGAAAATGTAGTTATTCTGAGTATGAATTAAAGACACGATATTGTTATTTAGTAGAAGTTTTTGGGTGGGAAACTGATGTTACCAATCATTATACTCAAAAATCGAAATATGTCGAAAAACAATAATTTTCATTATATATATTATTTTAATATTATTTTAATTTTTGTTTATTTTAAAATTCAATTTCAAAAGAATTCAACTTTTATTTTTAAAGTTTTTAATATTACCAAATCTTTAAAAATTTTATTGGGAATATAAAAAATGGATAATAGAAAAATATATTTGAATGAAATGAAAAAAAAGATTTCAAAATATTAAGAATAAGGAATATAAAAATGGAAAACTATTCAAGATGGAAACTTAATTTTAATAAGATATATTTGAAATAATTTTTAAATTATTTTATTTCTTTGAATTCTTTTATATTATTCAAACAAAATTTATTGAATTTAATAGAGCGTTTTTTTGATATCATATTTTTTAAAAAATGTCTTTTTTTAAATTTTTTAAGTCTCAAACAAAGAAGTTTTTAATATATAAAAAAAATTTTAATGGAAAGAAATTTATCAGAAAAAAAAATGATTCAATACCTAGTCATTCATATAACTATTTCTTTTGTAAAAAATATAAAGAAGTAATAATAGTAATTGTTTTCCTGAACATATAGAACTTAAATTTTATTGTAATAATTTAAATAATATAAATCTCAAAATCTATTAAAGCCTTTAAATAATTATTATTCAAATTCTAATAATAATATATTTAATCAGAATATAAATATAAATACTAATTATTCTCCTTCAGTTTTTAATCAAATAGTAATACTGATTTATATGCTTTTATTCTGTTTTGATTTAATTCATCAACATAATAAAAATTGTAATTCTGATAGAAAAATATTTTTAATTCCTAAATAAGAATAAATTAATTTTAATAGATAATTCAAAATTAAAAAATATAAATGTTTTCTTCTATTAAAGTATTTTTAGAACTTTTACAAATTTAATTGTTATTTTTTTTTAGTATAAATATTTATAATTATTATCAAAAATATTTTTAATAATAAAATTATTAATTATTAATTAAGAAATCAATGATTAAAATAAAATTAAATTAATTTATATTTAGATAAAATTAAACAGAAAATTATAATAAATTCTTTTTTATAAAAAAATTAAAATATAGATGAAATTTTTAAATTATAATATCTTAACAAAAAATAAATAAAATATGTCAGACATTAAAAATAAAATAGAAGGAGAAATAAAAAAAGATAACTCAATGGAAAATCAAATAGTATCAATGTTAAAAGGAGTAATAGAAGATTCAGAATTAGAAGACTTTCATGAAAATTTAAATGATATTCAAGGAAATTTATTTGGAGATGATGATTTTAGTGTTGACTTTGATGATGCTGAAACAAATCATAATACAACTATTAGTCAAAATACTTTTTTTCGAACTCAAAATGAAAAAAGTTTAACAACAAAAATGGATAATAATTTTATTTTTAGAAATCTTAATAATGATTTTTTAAGAAGAAGAAGATTTCCTACTCAAAATTATATTTTGAATTATAATTTTTTCCATCCAATTAATATAAATATAAATGATAGTTTTAGTTATCAAATACCACAAAATTGCTTTTCCTTTAATATAAATAAAAATAATATAAATAATTATTACGAACATCCTTTTAATCTCAATCCATTATTTTCTCATAATAATAATAGTATAAATAATATTCCTCTTACTACAACTCCATTAGGAAAAAAAATGCCAATTAGAACTTTTAATTTTAAAACAAAACAAAATAATAAAAATGTAAATTTATCTTTTTCAAATAAAAATAATTATAATTTAAACAATAAAAATATCAAAAGTTCATTTTTTCATCAAGCATTTAAAAATAATAATAAAGATAAAATTAATCCAAATAATTTTTTAATTAATGAAAATACTCCAAGAGAATTAGAAGGCATTTTAATTCAACAAGGATTTTCTTATAATGTTTTTAATATATTAAAAGGGAAATTTATTCCTTTAATGAAAACTCAACAAACAAGTAGAATTCTTCAATTTTATTTAGATCAAACTAATGAAGAAATTATTCATTTAATTTTTATGGAATTTGCAAATGAATTAGAAGAACTTATTCTTGATATTTATGCTAATTATTTTTGTTTGAAAATTTTTTATTTTTTAAATAAAGAAGATAGAATGTTATTTTTATATAATATTTCTCATAATTTTGATAATTTATGTATTAATAAAATTTCAACTTATCCTATTCAATGTATAATTGAAAATTTAAAAAGTGAAGAAGAATTTGATTTAATATTTAATTCAATAAAAAATAAATTAATGAAATTAAGTTTTGATATTTATGGAACACATGTTTTAGAAAAAATAATAACAACATTTAATTATGAAAAACACATAATTCATATATCAAAATTTATAATTGATAATTTTATTTTATTAGTAAATAATTCAAATGGTTTATGTATAGTAAAGAAAGAAATAATATTAGAATATAAGAAAAAAAGTAATTTTTTTATACAATTAAAAAAACTATTATTAGAAAATTCCTTAATTTTAATACAAAATCCTTTTGGAAATTATGCACTTCAAATAGCAATTGATAATTGGGATTTAGAGGATGTAAAAGATATAATAAAAAGTTTTAAAGGTAAAGGACTTTTATTATCAATTCAAAAATTTTCATCAAATGTAATTGAAAGATGTATTGAAAAAGATGAAGAATTTTTGATTGATTTTATAAATGAAATTACAATTGATAATAAATCAATTGGTATTTTAATGAAAAATAATTATGGAAATTATGTTATTCAAACAGCTTTAAAAGCTTCAAGAAATAATCAACAAATTCAAATGGTATTAATTAATGTTTTAAATAAAAATTTAAGTATTTTAAGTGATAAGAAATTAATTAAAAAATGGAAAAATATTATTTTAATGAATACAGGAAAATAAAAACTTTTATTGAGATTTCTTATTATTTGTTTTAATGGTAATTATTTTGATTATAAATAAATTATCTATTGATTTGTTTATAAAGGCTTAAAAATGCGTTTAGTTAAGTATAAATAAATTTAAATAATTACAAATGTTTATTAACAGAAAATGTATATATTTTAAAAACAGTTATTTGTCATATTCGAAAAGGGATTATATATAGTTAAAAAAAAACTCATTTTAAATTAATAATTATTTTAAATTAAAATAATATTTATTTTTAAGATAAAAAATTATAAAAGTTTTTTATTATAGATTAAAATAATAAAAAATTATTGTTGGTAATATATGAAAAAAAACAATTTAGATTTAATAAAGTATTAAATAGAATATGACAAAAAAAATTTAATATTATTTTTTTATTAAAATTTCAATCTCTATTAATTGATATTTTTTTATTTTTTCATCAGAAAAATGATATAAAAATATAAATTTAAAAAATGAAAAAATTTAATCAAATATAAATTTCGTTTTTCAATAGGTCTTATTTAAAATAAAAGCTTATAATTAGATTATTTTAGGGCAATGTTATTGAATTTTTATAGTTATAAAATAATTCTTTTTTATTTGGTTAATATTACTTTTGTTAATGGAGTCCTTTATATATATTAAATTTAATTTCCTTAAAAATAAAACAATGATAAGAATAAATAAGAAAATAAAAAAAATATTATTTATAAATAGATGAATAAACAACATATATTAAAAAAACGTTAAAAAACTTCTTTAAAAACCCCAAAAAAAAAAACATAAATAATATAAATAATATAAATAAAAAAAATAAATAATAACATTAAAAAAATAAAATTTCAAACAAATGGACATAAACACAAAATATGTCTTACCTAATGAGTTACCTCAAATAGGATTACAAAATAGATTATCAAAGGATAAAATAATTTCAATAGAATCTCAAAATATTATAGGAGAACAAATATTAAATAAAGAAAACAATAATGAATCTCAAATAGAAAATAAAATATATAATAATTCGAATAATTATCCTGAAAAAAATATAGAAATAAAAAATGAAGAAAATGAAAATTTAGAAGAAAAAAAAGAAGATTTTCATAGAAGAAGATCAAAAAATGATATTGAAGGAAGAATATTTATTTGTGAATTATGTGGTAAAAGTTATTTATCTTATCCTGCTTTATATACTCATAGAAAACAAAAACATAATAGTAGTTTAAGTTCTGGAAGAGGAAGAGGAAGACCTAAAAAAGATATTAGTGAACAAAATATAGAAAGAATTAAATTTAATCCTTGTAGTTTTAACTATTTTTCTAAAGAAAATAGAAAAGGAGAAACTTTAAATTATAATAATGTCATTTTTGACGCTTTTAATTTTTTATATAATGTTAAAAATGATAATGAAAAATTTGAAAGGAATAAAAAAAGAAAAATGAAAGAATATAATAATGTTAATGAACATCCTTTATTAAATAAATTTTTAAATGATCCTCATAATAAAGAAGAAAAAATAGATGATAATGAGAATAAAATAACAGATGATGTATTTATAGATTATTTAAATAAAGTTTCTTCATATTGTAATCCTGATTTTTTTCAAAAAATTTTAATTTTTGTTTCTTTATTTAGAGAATGTATTAATCAAATATATTCAAATAAAGTTTATATAGGAGAAGAATTTACAGCTGTTGAAAAAGCAGAAGATGTTCCTGATATTAGTAATGAATTTATTTTAGATTTTATTAACCCTGAGGATAATAATAATGATTTTGGGTTTAATAAAGATGAATGCATTGATTTAATACAAAATTTATGTCATTGGATGTATGAAAATAATTTCACTTGCTCTAAGTTATCTATGATTAATATCGATAATGGGAAATAAATTTTTTTTATTTTCTGTTATTAATTTTTAACTAAAACCAATGAATTTTTTTTATTTTTTGCCCAATCAAATTAAGAAAATAAATTATTAAAAAAAATTTAATTAATATGTTAATTAAATAAAATATTGTTTTAATTTATAATTAAATATTTTATTTTTTTAAAATTTTTTTTTAACATTTAAATGAAGTTATTTTTTCTTAAGAATTGATTGTTTCATAAGTCAATAAAGTATTAGTATTATCATCTGATGTTTTATTTTTTTTAGAACTAAATTCAAGTAACCAAATAAAAATTTGATAACAATCTAATAAAAAAACATACATAATAAAATCGGATACAACTAATTGTGAAAAAGAAGCATCTTTCATAAAAGCATAAGGTGAAAATTTTGAAACATACTTAGCATAGAAAATTATTATAGTATAAATTAAATATAAAATAGAAAGAATTAAACAATCGAATGGTGATTTATCAATAAATTCATGTTCATTGATAAACATGTCAATTAAAAGAAAAATAGTATTTATTCCATGTAAATAACAATGGAAAAAAAATTGAATTGCTCCTGATTTAACATATATAAAATTATTTCCTAAAAATACTAAATTCCAATATAAAATAACAACTGTTATTGAAAAAGTACAAGAATATCTAAAATATTTATTTCTTAAAAAATTATTTATTTTTTCCAATTCTTCTGAATTTCTAAAAAATAAATTAATATCACAAATACAAATTCCAAATAAATAAAAAGAATTAGCCCAAAAAGTTAAAAAAGTTAAAAAAAAATATCTTTTTTTTCCTCCATAAATAATAGTAATAATTAAGCATATAATATTAAAAACATTAATAAAAATCAAAGAAATTACTTTTCTTAATGTTAGATTCCTCATTTATAAAATATATTTAATTTAAAAGCGTAATTAATATAAAATATACTTATTTATAAAAAATATAATTTAAGAAAATATTATTTATAAAAATGTCTGATTCAATTTCAGGAATAATTAAAGGAGTTAAATTAGATGAAATGAATAAATATTTAAAAGTAATATCAGAAAAAATTAAACAAGGTACTTTCAATATAAAAATATATATATAGAAATTAATATAAGATTTCCTCCTGATTCAAAAGATTATTATATATATACAAGATTTAATGAAAAAGAACATGAATTTAAAATTTTTGTGAGACTTCCTCAAGACTCTAAATTAAATTCAAGATTACAAGAAATATATTATTTAATTACAATTAATGAAAATTATCCTCAAAAACCTCCTTTTTTACAATGTTTAACAGATGTAAAAATAATTTATTTTACTTTTAGTTTAATTATCCTTCTTTATATGATTGTAGTAATTTTCAAAATGTTATTATTCCAAATTGGAGTTCTAAAAATAATGTATGTGAATTAATTGAAAAATTTCCTAATATTATTAATTTAATAGATGAAGAATATAATAATAATTTATATTCTATTCATGGGAATTATACTTTAATGAATAAAATATATGATATAAATGATTTCTTTGGAAATTCACTAAATAAATTATTTAAAGTGAAAGAAATAACATTTAATAAAAAAAATGAATATCAATTAATAGAAAAATACTTAATTATAACAGATACAAATATTTTAATTTGTTCTTCAATTAATATATATAATAAAACAAGAATTCAAATTGAATTTTATGCTTTTATTTTAACAATTAAAAATATAAATGATTTTTATACTGAAGGAAAAAATAAAGAACAATTAAATTGTATTGATTTTACTTGGGAAAAAAATGCTCCTTTTAAATATGATAACACTTTATGTATTCAACCTGAAGAAAAAAAAGATTTAATTGATAATATTAATCAAAGAAAAAGTAGATTAGAAAGTAAATTTGATTTAATTATGGATGATGATATTGAAGATTTAGAAGCTTTGAAAAAAATTGCAGATGTTAAAGAAAAAATCTATAATAAATATAAAGATGAATATTCTTTTAGTACTTTAAGTAAAGTTTATCAAAAAATTATTGAATTATATTCTGTTAAAAATAATGAAGAATTTTTACCATATATGAAAAAATTAAAAGAATTAATTACAAATTTTGATAATATGGAAAAGAAAAAAAAATGAAAAAATAATGAAAAAAAATTAAAATAAAGATAAATTTAAAAATATAAGATAAAAATTGAATAAAATATTTAAAAAATTTTAAATTTAAATTAAAAAAAATTTTGAATATATTGTTTTATAAATAATCGTATATAACTTCTCTTTCAATTTCTCTTTTAGTAGGTTTAATTTATCTTTTCTAATTTTAAATGATCTAAAGAAATACAATTTTTAAGAATGAATCCAAAAACATATGTCAATGTAATTAGAAATAAATATCTTTATTACTTAAATCGAAATTTTTTACTAATTAAATCTGGGAAGTATTTTTCTTGAATAAAATGATGACTTTCTAAAATATATCTTTTCATAATATTATCCTATATTGTAACAATATTTTTTCTCTTATTTCTCTTATTTCCATTCTCCATGAAATAGAATATTTGTAATTTTAACATGGCTCAAAATCCATCTCTCCACTTGAATGCTGAATTTTTATTTATAGGTTATTATATAAGAATCTATTCATTTTAGTGTACTTTTATTAATCATGTTAAATATTCCGAGAAATGTTAAACACATCGAAAAAATAACTTTTATTCTTACTCAGAGATAATATATTTTTCATTTTTATAATTATTTTTTTTTGATTTGAAAAATTTAAAAAAGCATTTAAAAAATAAAAATAATTAAAATTAAAAATAAAAAATAAAAATCCGCATGTCCCAAACAAAGAAAAACACACTAACATCAATAATATTTCGTTTAATCTTTTTTACAATGTTACTTCTAAACTACATAAATTTTGTGATATTAATATGGTATCCTCAAATATTAAAAACAATAAAGAGTATAATAAACATAATAATATTTCACATATTTTTCCTAATGACGTTATGGACAATATATGTAACAGTGAAATCAGATCCTGGTCAAGTACCCTTATATTGGGGATTTTATATAGGAGATCCTGATTCAATGAGATGTAGATATTGTTTAATGTGTAATGTTTTTAAACCAGTTAGATGTCATCATTGTTCAATGTGTAATAGATGTGTTTTAAATATGGATCATCATTGTCCTTGGATTAATAATTGTATTGGATTTTATAATAGAAAATACTTCATTCAAATGGTCTTTTATTTAAATTGTACTCTTATTTTCTCTATTTTATGTAATTTTTTCTTCGTTTATGATATTTTCCTTCAAATTATAAATGTTAAAAAATTCATTTTTAATTTTCTTTTCTTTTATAATCTTGGTTTTATTATCTTTTATTTAATGGATATTTTAATGGAAATTATTTTATTTCAGTTTTTTAAATTTCATATTAAATTAATTTTAGAAAATAAAACAACAATAGAAACACTTGAACATAAAGGAAAGGAATTTAATAGTAAATTTGATAGAGGAAAATGGGAAAATTGGATTGAAGTAATGGGAGTTAATCAATATTTATGGTTTGTACCTCTAAAATATTATTATGGAAAACCAAAAGGAAATGGAATTGATTGGGTTGAAAATCAAGATAATTTAATTGAAGAAAATAATGAGAATAATAATAATGAGATTAATAATAATAATGATAATGTAAATGATATTAATAAGAAAAATGAAGATAATAATATTGGAATTAATCAAGAAAAAAAAACTGGAATTACTTCTAGTAGAAATAATGCTTTAAATCTTAAAGGATTATCTAGAGATGGTTCTCAAATATCAGGATTAAATAAAAATCCAGGACATTCTTCAATGAGTAGTTTGTATCAATACTAATTTTTTTTTTAATTATTATAAAGTGAAATTTTTATTTGTGAATATGGAATAATAATATTCAAAATACAAATTTTTTTTTCTTTTTAATTAAGTTATTTAATAAAAATAAATTTAAAACAAAAGATTATTTTTGAAAAGGATAAAATTTAACTAATTGTTTAAAAAAAGTTTTTGTTTCTTTTTTTCTTTGATTTAAATTTATTTTTAGTGAAATTTATTTTTATATTTTTATTTATTTATAAATATTTTTTGAATATATATTTTTGAATTTTTGTAAGATAATTTTTATAAAAAAATTACATTTCTATATAAAAGTGTATTGATCAAATTTTTTATAATTAAAAATTAGGAATGAAATTTTTGAAAAGAAGAAATTTTATTCAAATCAACGAAAATCAAGAATCATTCATTAATAATATGATTATTAAAAAAATGAAATTTCAAAAGTCAAATGATAATTATATAAATCCAATAATTAATGAAAATCAAATTTATATAAAAATAAACAAAACACCTTCAAATAATAATAATAAAAAGAAAGATTTGAATAATATCAATAATAAAGATTATGAAAAAATAAATAATATAATAATATCTAATGCTTTAAAAAGTGAAATGACTTTCAGTAACATATTTAAAAATTTAATTCCAAAAAAAATTGAATTTTTAGAAGATAAAACAAGAATGCAAATTGATTTAGAATAAATTATTGAAATTTAAAACAAAACTAAATAAATTAATTTTATTATTTATAATAAATTTATTATATAATTATTCTTTTAATGAATAAATATATTTTCCCTTTATTTATAATTTTATTTTTTACAAAAAATTAATTCTCTTGCTTTTAAAACAGGAGTATAAGAATTAGGAGGCATAACATTAGCATTGAAACCATTAAAATTCACTTTAAATTTATTTTTTTCAGGAATTTCATTATTACTTTTATTATGATTATTGAAATTATGAAAATCAATATTTTTAATTAGTTTATCTCTAATTGGAGAAATATATTGATAATTAGTTAATATTAAATTACTTTTTTTATTATAATTAGAATTATAAATTTCATTTGAAGATTTTGAAGAAGAAGTTAAATTAAATGATAGATCCTTATCTAAAAAGGATAAATTTTTAATAAAATTTAAACTTGAAGATTCATTATATTTTGAAGATGATGATAAATTATTAAAATTATCTGAATTAAATGATGAATTTTTTTTATGATTTCTTTTTGAATTATTTATATTAATATCATATTTTAAAAAAGATTTTTCAAAATCTAAAGTTAAATCATTTAACTTTTTATTTAATTTAAATTCATTATTTTTATTATTATTTGAATAATAATCTTCTAAATTATTAGTATTATAATCATTTGAATAAGTTTTATTATGTTTATTTGATAAAATTGTTATTTCAAATTTAGTTTCTGAATTACAAGTTTTTAAATTATTTTCTTTTTTTTTTTTATTTGAAATAAATTCAAAATTTATTTGATTTTTTAAGAAAAAAATTTTATTTTCTTTTTTATTTTTTTGTTTTATGTTAAAATTCCCATTTTTTTGAATTTGAATTGAATTAAATTTTTGAGTTTTTTTATTTTTTAATGTCTGATTATTTAAGAATATATTTTTTTGAAATTGAATTTGTAATTTTTTTTTATTTTTTTTTTCTTCTTCTTCTTTTTTTATTTTTTTTCTTTCTTCCTCTAATTTTTTTCTTTCTTCTAAAATTCGTTTTTTTTGTTCTTCAATTTTATTTTTTTCTTCTTCAAATTTTTTTCTTTTTTCTTCTTCAATTTTTTTATTTTTTTCATTTTGATTTTTTATTTTTTTTTCTTCTTCTTCAAATTTTTTTTTTATTTTTTCTTCTTCATTTTTAATTTTTTTTTCTTGTTCTAAAATTTTTTTTTTAAAATCTTCTTCTTCTTTTTTTCTTTTTTCTTCTTCTAATTTTTTTCTTTTTTTTTCTTCTTCTTCTTTTTTTCTTTTTTCATTTTCTAATTTTTTATTCTTTTCTTCTTCTGATTTTTTATTTTTTTCATCTTCTAATTTTTTTTTTTTAATTTCTTCAATTAATAATTTTTTTTCATCTTCAAATTTTATTTTTTCATTTTCAATTTTTTTTTTATCTTCTAAAATTTGTTTTTTTTCTTTTTCAATTTTAATTTTTTCTTCTTTTAAATTTTTCATTTCTTCTTCTAAATTTTTTATTTTTTCTTCAAATTCTTTTTTTCTTTTTTTTTCTTCTTCTTCATTTTTTCTTTTTTTTTCATTTTCTAATTTTTTATTTTTTTCTTCTTCATTTTTTCTTTTTTTTTCTTCTTCAAATTTTTTATTTTTTTCTTCTTCTAATTTTTTATTTTTTTCTTCTTCTTCTTTTAATTTTTTTTTTAACTCTTCTTCATCTTTTTTTCTTTTTTCTTCTTCTACTTTTTTTATTTTTAATTCTTCTTCTAATTTTCTCATATTTTCTTCTAATTTTTTTCTTTTTTCTTCTTCAATTTTTTTATTTTTTTCTTCTACTTCTAATTTTCTTTTTTCTTCTTCAATTTTTTTTCTTTTTTCTTCTTCTTCTAATTTTTTATTTTTTTCTTGTAATTTTTTTCTTTTTTCTTCTTCTTCTAATTTTCTTTTTTCTAATTCTTCTTCTAATTTTTTATTTTTTTCTTCTTCTTCTATTTTTCTTTTTTCTAATTCTTCTTCATATTTTCTTTTAATATCTTCTTCAATTTTTTTTCTTTTTTCTTCTTCTAATTTTTTATTTTTTTCTTCTTCTTCTTCGAATTTTCTTTTAATTTCTTTTTCTATTTTTTTGTTTTTTTCTTCTTCTTCTATTTTTCTTTTTTCTAATTCTTCTTCTAATTTTCTAATTTCTTCTTCTAGTTTTTTATTTTTTTCTTTTTCTATTTTTTTATTTTTTTCTTCTTCTTCTAATTTTCTTTTTATATCTTCTTCATATTTTCTTTTAATTTCTTCTTCATATTTTCTTTTTATTTCTTCTTCTAATTTTTTTATTTTTTCTTCTTCTAATTTTTTTATTTTTTCTTCTTCTGATTTTTTATTTTTTTCTTCTTCTTCTTTTTTTTTTAATTCTTTAACTTCATTTTCTTTTTTTTTTAATTTGTCTATTTCATCATTTAAATTATCAATATTTTTCGTTTCTTCAGTTTTATAAGTTTCAGAAATATAATAATCATCTAAAATATTATTTTTATACATTCCATTAATTTTAATTTCTTCACTCTTATATTTATATTCATAATTATCACCATTTTTAAATTTTTCTTTATCTTTATTATTATTTTTCTTTAAATTCTTTTTATTTAAATTTTCAGTAAAAAACTTAGATTTTAAATTATAAGATTTAATATCAGAAGATACAATTTCATTATCATCAAAAAAAATTTCTTTACCAAAATTTTTATTTTTATTCATTCTATTATTTCCAATGAATATATTATTAAATTTTTTTTGAGGTTGTTTGACTAAAATATTATTTCTTTTATTTAATTTATAATTCTCTTTATAAGAAATATTATTATTTTCTTTTTTTAATTTTTCTATTTTTGATATTTCATTAAATGAAAGAGAATGACCATTTGGAATCATAGTTTTTTCTTTTGGAAAATTAAATGATTGTAATTTATTTTCATTTTCTTTATTATTTAATTCTTCAATTTTTTTATTTAAGGCATTTTTACAATTAAAAGTATTTTTATATGAAAATGAACGATTTACATTTAAAGGATTAAAAATTTCTATATTATCATTTAAGGAAATTCTTCTTCCTTTTATATTGTAATTTTTATTAAATTCATAATTAAAAAAAGATGGATTTGATTCTTCATTTGTATTATATTTTTTCTTTATATTTTCTTCTTCTTGATTATTTGAAATTTTTATTACTTTTATTTTGGAATTATTTTCTTTTTCTTTTATTATTAAACTTGAATTTTTATTATAATTATTATTATTGTTATCATTCAAATTATATTTCTCTATATTATTTCCTTTATTATTTTCTTTTATTTTAATATTTTCATTCATAGTAATATTATTATTTGAATTATAAACTTTTCTATTTGGATTTCCATTATCTTTCTCATTATCACTCTTATTTTTATTACTCTGATTATTTTTTATATTAATATTACTGTTGTTAATATTTCTATTGTTATTATTATTATTATTATCCTTGTTATTATCATTATTATTTGTAGAAATAAAATTTTCATCTAATTCAATTTCACTTTCAAAAGTTTGAGGTTGTTTTTTTTTCATTTTTTTTTGAGAAAAATTATTAAATTGACTTTTAGTTTGAGTTATTGTTTTTCTATTAACATTACCACTCTTTCTAAAAATACTATCAGGAGTAATTACAGGAGTAAAAGAAGCAATTCTACTTTGTCCTTTTTTATTAATAACATCAATATTATTAGAATTATTGTTTTCTTCAATTATAATATTATTTCTATTTTCTTTTAATCTTTTATTTCCTCCATTTTGAAATTTAGAAGAAATAATATGATTAAAATAATTAGAATTATTAGATTTAGAGAATTTATTTGTAGAAAATTTATTCATTTTATTAAAAAAAATAAGTATTTTAATAATAAAAAATAAAAAAATATATCATGAAACATCAACAATATATCAAATCCATTATTTGAAAGATATAAATATTATTAATATAAAGTTTATTGTTATTAATATAATGTTTATCATTTATTTCTAATTTTATTAAAACTCATATTCAAAAAGGAAATTAAATTCAAGGTTTGATTAAGTAAAATATATTATTTATTGAAAAAAATATTTTGTGGATTGATGGATTTTTATTATTTTTATCATTTTTTGTTTGTTTAATTTCTTTCTAACTAAACCTTCTTTTCTTTTTAATTTCACTTTTTTATTATTCTTTTTCAATTTCTTTTTTAATTCTATAATCAAATTATTTATTTTTTTACTTTTTTTTAAACTCTATTTTTATTTCTTTTATTTTCATTGTTTAGATAATAAAAATGATTCTGATAGAAACTATCTTTAAATGATTGATATTTAAATTCAAAAAACTTTAATAATAATCAATTATCTTTAATTTGAGTTTAGAAAGAAATAATTATGATGGTGGTATATAATATGATTTTTTAATTATTTAATATAATTAAGAAATAATAATTATTCATGGATTTATCAAGAATTGATGTGATTTTATTATTTACTTTTCTTGAGATACTCTAAATTTTATTCTCAAAAAAAGAAAATAGAACTATTTAAAAAAATACTCAATTATTTGGAAAATTTTTTGTTTTGAAATTAAAAAATATATCAATTTTATATTATTTGATCTGCTAATATAATAATTGATTTTAATCTAAACAATAGGAGTTTTTAATGAAACAAAACAAATATAATTCAATTTTTCATCTCATCAAAAACTAAGGAATATTATTTTTTTTACATTTGTTTAATCGTTTATCAAATAGATTATGTCATGATATTCCTTTATATTTAATTTTTTAATATAATTTTATATATTCTTGATATATTAATATATAAAATATGGATTTAAAAAAAAGAGTTATATATAAATTTCCTTCAAATCAAAAGAAAAATCAAAGAATTAATTTATTAATTTGCAACTTGATATAATAATATTTCCCAATTATCTTTTAAGAATTAATAATTAAGACAATTAAAATTTAATAGAAAAAATAGAAATAATAAATAGTTTTTTAATTACAATTCTAATTTTTAATCAGACTTTAAATTTACCTTCATTAATTAAATTTAATATTTTATCTGATTATTTTTTTGTGTGAAAATTATATGAATTTTTAGATGTTTTCATTATGTTTTTTAATAAAAAATAAATGATTAATTATCTACTTTTTATTATTTCTTTTTGAGTTATATTAAATGCAGTAAAAATAAATAAAGTTTAATTTTTTAATTTTTTATACTTATTTATTCAAAAGAATAATCAATTTAAAAAGTATTTTATTATCATAAGGTTAAAAAATAATCAATAATCTTTTCACTTAAAATATTGAATAATATTATTTTTGAAATTCAAATCAAGAATTAAAATTGTTCTTTAAAATAGACCTTCAATATAATATTTTGATACTGATAAACAACATATATTTCCTGAGGAAAATATTCATACCAAATTAAACAAAATTATTGGTTCCAATTGGACACATTGAATAATATTTATTATTATATTCTATTATACAATTTTGATTACAAGATTTAACACATTCATTTAATTCTGATATTATATAATTTTTTCCATTTGGGCAAATATTATTAGTTAATATTGAATTTGATGAAGAATCAATATTAATATCATAATACCATAAATTATTTCTATAATTACAGTTTATACGATTTATATTTTCTTCTCCATTTAAAGTATATGAATATTTACAATGATAAACAATTTTGAAGTTTATTCATTCATGGTTTTATACATGTATTACACATTTCATTACAACTTCTTTCTAAATTTGATTTGAATATACAATTTGTATTATCATTTGGATATAATAATCATTAATAATAAAAATTCATTTTACATTTTACAAAAAAATATGAAGGAAATTTAATTATAGGAATTTTGAATTAGTCAGGATGTGTCTTATATTATTTATGAAAATAATAATTTTTATTTTTAAATTCTAAATGAAAAATATAAATCTATTTTTATATTAAATGATTATAATTCCCAATTAACTTTTCAAATTCTATTAATTCCCAATTTTATTATTTTCAACTATTTTGATCTCATTTAATTATATTAAATATTCTTCCATTTTCTTCATATTTCTTCCATAACTTCTTTAGTATTTTATTATTCTTCTTCGTTTATATAAGTTATTTATTAAATCTTGAAAATTAAAATGAATCTTTTTTCAAAAGATATTAATAAAAATTTGAATTAAATGAATAAGAAAGAAAAGCTTAAATGAAGTTTACTAAAAATAAAATATGATTATTATAATATAAAATTACACTAATTTTATAAATTATTATTTTATTTATTATTTTATTTATTATTTATTAAATATAAAATGACATCAATAATTAAAATAAAATCACAATTTGTTTTATCAGAACTTTTTTCTTTTCTTCCACAAACAAGGCAAACATCAATTATAAGATATAATAAATTTCTTAATTTAAAATTTGAAACACTCAAATTAATTAAAACAAATTTTTTTAAAGAAAGAATAAAAAATTATGAATTAATTATATAGAAGAATATTTAAATAAATTTAAAGAAGATTTTAATGAATTTATTAAAGAAGAAGAATTATATGATTTGTTTTATAATTCTTTATCAAAAAAAAAGAATTTTTATATTAAATTATCAGATAAAGATTTTTTTTCTTTAATAAATAATAATTATTTCAATAAACATTTAAGTATTGAAATAGACAATTTATTAAATGAAATAATTCCAAAAATTCCATTAATAAAAGATAATAAATTAACAAAAGAAATATTAAATATTTTGAAAAACATTTTTGATTCACTTTCATTTAATGAAAAATTAACTAAAGACGAAGCATCAAATTTGATGAGTAAAATAATGAATAAAGAAATTAAAGAAAATAATGAAATTATTTCCGATTTATTTAAATATGATTCTGATAAGGATGAATATTTAACATTTGAAGATTTTTGTAATTTTTATTATAATAGAATAAAGAATAATATAGATAAAGTTTGGAAAAGTTTATATAATTTAGGATATAATAATTTACTTAAAAAAAATGAGAGTTGTATAGGAATAACATTAAATAATAATAATTATAATGTTCAAAATGAAAATGAATTTAGTTTGATTAAATTTTTACAAATATCAAATCAAAATTTATTCAGATTATCTTTTGGTTTATATGTTGATAAAATATTTTTTAAATATTTGTATGAAAAAGAAGTTTTTAAAAAAGTTAAAGTTATTGAAATTTCAATTTCAAATTTAAATAAAATGGTAAAATTAAAGATTATATGTCCAAATGTTGAAGAATTAAATTTTCATATTATTAATAAAACTTTTAAATATAATATGGA
>JAJJLU010003956.1:0-22866 GCA_023807065.1 Isotricha intestinalis
CCCATAATTAATAATAATTAAATTTATAAATAAATCTTAATCTTTTTATTAATTTATTTTTTAATTATTAATTCAAAAAAGATTCAAATTACTTTAACTTAATACAACACTTTAATTAATAATATTAATTTGTTGATAATAAGGATGAACACATCAAACATATTTATCCATAATTTAAATTAAAATAAAATGAAATATTAAAAAAATAAAAATAATATTATAAACTAAATTCAAATAAATATATTATTTATTAAACTGATTAACTTCAAATTTATAAGTATCAACATTAAATTTAATAACATTTCCAGTTAATTCAATATTATAAAAATTATTTTCCATTTTAGCAAAAGTATTATGTAAGAAAATATAACCTGCAGGTAAAATAAAATTAGTTTTTTCAACAATAACATTATTACAATTACTACAATCAACTTTATAAACATCTCTTTTATATTCTTTTCCATCAAATCCTCCACATAAAATAAATTGATTGTTATTAATAGGAATAACTCCCATCGCACTTAATTGAATATTTAAATTTCCAAATTCAATTTGTTTCCAACCATTATTTAAATTATTAAAATCTAAATATTCTAAATTATTAAGATATTGTCCTTTTTTATTATCTAATATTTTATATCCTCCTATAACATAAATATATCTATTATTAATATATGATATTGTTGCATTTCCTCTTACTTCATTCATTTCTCCTAAATTATTCCATTCATTATTATTTAATTCTGAATATTCACTTTCTTTATTAAAAAAACCTGAACAAACTAAAACCACTTTTTTATCTGGTAAATATATTATATTGTGTCTTTCTCTTGCACTTAACATTTTTGCATATGATATTATACTTAATTCATATTCTTTTTTACTTGGAATTTCACTTATTATCATTAAATAACAATTATTTGTTTTTTCTTTATTTATATATCCTCCTGTCAATAATATTGATGAACCTAAATTTATATATTTTGAATTTTCAGGAAAATTTATAAAAGAATCTAAAGGATTTTGAAAATGATTTTTTGTTACTTTGATATTTTGAAAACCTGTCTTTGGATTAAATATTAATAATATATTTGATTTCAATTGTAAATATATGAAAAGCTGATAATTATCAATATCTATTTGTTTTATTTTATTATCATTCAAAAGAGAAAAATTATTGTCATTATAATTATTTAAAATATTATCTTTTTTAAACATATTATTATCATTATTATTATTGCTTCTATTTGAATAAATATATTCTTTTTTATTTAAAAGAATATTTTGATTAACTATATTATTTACTTTTTCAATAACTAAATTATCATATTTTAAAGTGTTTATTTTTTCTCTTGAATCTAAAATCTTTTTTTGAATATCAAAAATTATTTTATCAAATTCAAGAAATTTATCACCTTCATTTAAATCTTGTATTATTTCTATAATTTTATTTTTAATATTTATTGATTTTCCTTTAAAAGCTTCAATAGATTTTTTTATCATTTCTTCATTTTGTAAATTTTCATTTTCAAAATCTTCAATTTTTTTACTTTTAATAATTTGAACTTTATCACTTTTTGATAAATTATTCCATTCTTGTAAAAATATTTTTATTTTAGTTAATAAATTTTCATTTTCTTTTAAAGGTTGATTCATTCTAATAAAACATTCATCTTTATAAAAAATAGAAATTTTTTCTTTTAATTTTTCATAAATTTCATTATCATTTTGAATTATAATATCGATTTTTTTTTTTAAATCTTCAAATTTATTTTTTCTTCCATTAAAATAAATATCAAGAATTTTATTTTGATTATTAATAATATTATCAATTTCTTGATTATTTAATTTAAATCTTATAGAATTATTAACTTTAGATTGTAAATTTTCAATTTTTAATTTAGCATTTTTAAAATATTCTTCAATTTTAATTTTAGCAAAATTAATATGATCATTATGAAAATCAATAACACAAGTATCACAACATAACATTTTACATTTAGAACAAAATCTTGTAGCTTGAATATCTAAATTAAATTTATTTATATGATCATCACATCTTAAATCAATATTTTGCATAAATACTCCTGTGCTCATTATATTATTTGGAATTAAATTATTATTTGATTTATATTGAGAATTTGGAATTAATATTTTTTCAGTTTGAATTGATTGAAAATTATCTTTTGATATTCTATCTTCTATTTCTTTTTCATTTAAATTATGAATATTTTGAATTGGATTTTCTGGAATTTCATTATCAAAATTATTTTCATTTTCTACTTTTTCTATTTTTCCTTCTTCTTCTTCTTCTTCTTCTTCTTTTATTTCTTTTTGATTGGATACATCATTCTTTTCTTCATTATTATTATTTTCTGGGTTATCCATTTTTAATAATAATATTTATTTATTTTTTTATATGAATCTACTGATTCTCTTAAAGATTAAACATTAAATATTGAAATATCTCCTAACACACCATTAACATGTCCTCAATTTTATTCATTTACTATTAATTGTTCCAGATTATTATCGTAGAATAACATCAGAAAATATAATATTTTATTATAATATAAATCATCTCCAAATGATAAATTAAATATTCAACAATTAAATAAAATGGGGATTCTTCAGAGTGTGGTGTTTTTTATACTCTTTATAATGATGAATTATCACTTGTTAATAATGTAATATATGAATTTAATATACTTTTTAATGGACTTAAATTTAATTTCTCTATGGTAGATGAAACTAACTCAGCTTATTATATTATATTCAATAAATTAAGAAGTGGAAATTTAACAATTAAATTAAGTGATTCTGAAAAAGTTTTAATAAAAGATTCTTATCCATATAGAAGTTTATATATGAATAGAAAGAATTTATTTAAAGAGTGTGCTAACTGAGGTAGTTGATAATAATATAGAATATAAATTAAAAGTAAGAAAACCAGAAATTATTAGAGGTACAAATAATGTAGGTTATGAATATTAAATAAAACTTTTTTTTTAAAGGTGTTTTCAAATTATTGAAATAAAGAATTTAATTTATTTATAAAATATTATTCATTCCATTTGAAGTAATAATAGAAAATAAGGTGGTGTTTAAAATTATTAAAAAGTTTTTTTAATTTATATAAAACATATATCAATAAAATTATTTTTGTTAAATAATCATTCAAATGTAATTGAAAATATAAAAGATATTAATTCATAAATTATATATTATAGAAAAAAATAAATTAATTTAAAAAAATTAAAAACCATTTTGATATAAATTAATGTTTGTTTTTAATGTTGATTTTTCTAATTGAATTTATAATTATATGATATATATATCATTAATTATTATTATTTAAATTAAAATAATAGTTTAATTGATTAAAAAAAACAATAAAAAATATTTTCTTCCATTATTTCTTAAAAAGAAAAAATATTTATTTTCTCATCTATTTATATTATTACATTTATTTATATTTGTAATAAAGAAAATAAAAATTTTATATAAATATAAAATATAATAATTCATAATCAAAATCTTCAAAATCAGTGAAACTATCATCCTTTTAATTAATATAAGTATAATATAATTCTCCTTAATTATCATCATAATTAAAATTAGATTCAATTTTTTCTTCTGATTTATTATAAACTTAACCAACCCAAAGAATAACCAAATATTTCTTGTATTATTATTAATATGATATTTTTTAACAATTAGGAAATAATTTCTAACATTAATTTTTAACACTTTATCAGATTCAGAAATATAAATAGAAATTCCTTTATTTTTTAATTTTTAAAACACATCTCTTTTGAAATTATATTTACTTTATCTGTTCTTCAGGAGATTTTCTTTTATTATTCATTGATCTTAATTTCCATGTTATAATTTCAATTATAGGAATTGAAGAATGTTCATTATTTTTATATCTTCAATTTTTTAAAACAATTGAACGTAATTTAAATATGTTTTTCATTCAAATTCATATATTTTAAATGGGCTCATAATTTACATTAATTTTCATTTCTGAATCTCTTTTTATGTTTTGGTATAAAAGCATTCTTATTTCATCAGTATCTAACATTCTTAAACCATACTTTTTCATATTCTATTGTTTTTTATTATTATAATTATCTTCATAAGTAATAATATTGTTAATTAACTTGATATTCTATTCAATTCAATATTATTTAATAAATTCATTTGTTTGAAAAAAAAAAATTTTTGTCATTTAATTATATTATTTGACATTAAGTGTAGAAATATAATCATTGTATTGTTAAAAAATAGTCTAATTCATTTTCTCTCAATTCTACTAATAATTATATTGTTAAATCTGTTTATCACTTTTTTGTCGATTTTGGAGCCATTTTGATTTTCATATATAGACCTTTTCTAAATAGTATTGTCTCTCATTTGGAAACATGTTTTTATTATTTTTAAACTATTTTAATTCATTGTCCAATCTCATATTTACCTAATCATCCAATAACTAATTTAAAGAAAATTTTTAATATTGATTTGAATAGTCTAAAAACCCCGCTTAGATTAAACATTAAATTAAAGAAAGAAACATAATCTTTTCTTTGTTCCTCCTTTTAAAATTTATCTTTCCATATTTAATATATAAAAATATTGTTATTTTTCCTTTTAAATGATTGAAATATTTGCATAAATAATTAATGTTATTAGTTAACATAATATTATTAATATTTAAAAAAGAAAAAGACAATTTAGTAGAAAATTCTCCATTTCCAATAGGATTATGGAGAATAATAGAAAGTTCATCGAATACTACACCAAAGGGATTATTAAATTCATTCCCAAAAAATCACAATTCAAAATATTTAGATTCAATTCTTTTAATCAAAAAGAAAAAAAAAATTTAAAAACTAAATTTTCCTAACCCTTAAATTAATAAATTATAAATTAAATTCAAAACAAAATTATTTAAAATTCTTATTTTGGAGAATTATAAGGATCTACAGAAGTAAACATAAAATCAGATACTCTTTTTTTAATAAGCCATTTTCCATTTTGTTTAACATAAGTATCATTATAACGTACACCACTTTGATTTTTTTTTCCATCGCCAATAAGAGTTACAAAACAATAAGAAATTCCAGTGGCATTATCACCTTTAATTTCAACAGTTTGTTGACCATTTAAATGATAAACAATTTGAAATAAAGAAAGATAATCTGCAAATGTTTTTTCTATTTCTTTTTTTCCTTTTGAATGAAAAGTTTGAGTTGCAGTTTTTGAAATAACTTCAGCGTCATCAGTAAAAAGATCCATTTGAGATTTAACATCTTTTACATCTGCAAGATTTGAAAAGGTATCTACAAGCTTTTTTAATGCTAATGTATCTTCTACATGACTATTGTGAGGTTGACCTTGATGTCCTTTCATTTTGTATCTTATAATTATTTTTTTTTAATGATATTTATAATGAATTATGACATATTAAATTTTTTTTATAAATAAGATTTTCTACACAGTTAATTGTTTTTTAATAAATTTATTAAAAATAATAAGAAATAAGCCTTATTTAATTTAAAATTTAATTTTTTTATTTTATTATTTTTTATTTCATTTTACAAATTAAATAATAGAAATTAAAAAATATTATCATTAGAATATCATTTTTCATTTTATCATAATTTTTTATTACAATTAAAAATAAAAAGAATTAATTTATGGTTGAAATAATTTAACATTGCTTAAATTTAATTTAATGAATTCTTCTCAATCAGAGTAAATGAATTTTAACCTTTTAATAAATTATTATGGAAAAAATAAATTATTTTAATCTATAAAAAATTTTCAAATAAAACAAAATATTAGCTTTCTAAAAAATTTAAAAAAGAAAAAATTTTAAAAACTCAAATATATTCTATATTAAATGAAGAAAGAGATATTTCAAGAATCTTTTAGTAAATGAAATAATTTTAAGCTTCTTTGTTTAAATTTTCTTCTGTTTAAAAATATGGTATATCTTTTTACAAATATTTGAATTTAAATAAAAATAGTAACTACCAAGATTATATAAATTAGTGCATAATTATTCAAAATTTGTATAATTATCAATGTGTGGCTCTCATTGTTTTATTATAATTGTCTTTAAAAATATATACTTTTTAAAAATCATTCCTTCATCATTTTTTTAAATATCAAAAATTATTTAATCTGAAAGGACTTATTAAAGAATGTTTTTTCATTGAAAATTAGAATAATGATTTTAATTATAAGGAAATATTCTTCTTATTTATCAAATTTTAATAATAATAACACATATATATATTATTTTTTTAAATTAATTTAATTTTAAGGATTAAATTATTTTTTTTGTTTTTTTCATTTCATAATAACCCATTTTTTTTTCTTTTTTATAAGTTTCAAATATTTTCATTTAACAAAAATATCATTTCTTAAAATTCTTTTTTATCAAATAATTTAATTTATTTTTAAAAAATAATATATCTATTAAAATATATAAGTATTGGTTATAGTTTTAAACCCTTTAATTTTCTTAAAATTGATATTATAAAAATATAAATAAATTCGTATTTTAATTTTGGAAACTCTTATTTCATTTTTCTTTATGAAATTTAATACATTTATATAATTGTTTATTTAAATTTTAAACTAATAAATTGTAATTCATTTAATCTTTAATTATTGGATTATTTCTTTCTTTACTTTGTTAGTTAATTATTGAATTTTGATTTGATATTTTTCTGTTTAAAAATTTATTCAAAAATAAATGAAGGATATTGATTAAATTATAAAAATAATATTTAAAGCTATTATTTCTTTGAGTTAAATAAATAAAAACATTAAAAAAGAAATAATTAATTTTAATATTCCATAAATTTTTCTTGATATGAAGTACAATCATTATGAATCTAAAAATCAGAGCCTCCTCTTAAAGTAATATAATCATAAAATATTTGTATTTATTTTTCAGATTTTTTAATATTATATTTTTTTTTATCTAAAGAAAAAATGAATCTTTTTTCATCTCTCACCCACTTATATCCAGATATCTCCTAGGAATTGAAAAATTTCCTCCAAATCTATGTCCTTCAACAGTTTTTACAAAGATAATCATAGGATATTTTTCTAAGCATCTGTTAAAAAAACATTACAGTTGAATCACCATCTTTTCTTGAATCATATTTTTTTAGGTTTTTTCCCAAGTCAACATAAAACCAATTGTATTTCATTCATATTTAATATTTCACTTTTAGCTATTTTATCATTGATAGATATATTGAAATCCTTTAATTATACTGGAGGATCCATATTTTTTTTACATGAAAAAAGTAATTAATTAAATTAAAACAAAAAAGATATTTAAAATGTATTTAAATAATTAATACTATATATAATTGTTTAATTTATTTATTTTATATCTACATTTGCTGTTCATTGTTTTCTTCATTTAAATCCTCTTCGTCATCTTTTTGAATATTCTTTTTCATCATTTGAATTATATTTTCTCTATCTTTTTCTTTTTCATAGTATTCTTTTATTACCATTCTTATCTTTTTATCATTGCTTAATAATTCTATATTATCATCAAAAAATTTTCCAACATTTACAAAATTTTTTTTATTTGTATAAAGATCTAATAAAAAATTAGTAAAATTCTCAATTTTTTCAAGGGAAAAATATTTTCTATATTTTTCAAATCCAATTATATTATTAGTATTTTTTCTACTATTAATATAACTTTCAAAAGCAATATTTGTAATACATGAAAAATACGTTAATATTATTTTTTTAAAATCAACTAAATTCATTACTAAATTACTAAAATTTTTATTTTGTTTAGAATGATTAATATTAATAGCTAAATATTCTTTAATGTAATCACATTTTAATTGAAGATCTCCATTTGATAATAAAAGAGGAATAAATAAAATTCCATCAATTCCATTTTTATCATTATAAGTTACATAACAATTTTCCCAAAATGCAATTTGGAAATTTATATCTGTATGAATTCCTAATATTTTTGTCAATGATAAAAATTCATAATATGTTTTTGTTTCATTATGTAAATATTCTTCTATGTGAGATACTACAAAATCATGTCTTATTAAATGATATAAAAATTTTGACATTTCATGTTCTAAAATATCTTCTAATTTATGATTATTAAAACAACCCATTTTAATTTAAATTTTTTCAGTATAAATTTTTAAAAAAAAAAAATATAATATTATTTAATATTTTAACAAATAATAAATATTTATTTAATGAAATATTAAACGTTAAGTATAATATCAAATTTTTAAAAATTAGATATTGAAAATAGGAATATTATATATAAATTAAAATATTACATTTTGAAAATTATTATTTTATTTTTTATTATTAGTATTTTCTTCATAAATAAAAAACTTTTCCATAATTTTATAATCATTCAAAGAAGAAGAAATTTTTCTAAGTACAAAAACATTACTTCCTATATAATAAAGAATTTCAGTAATAACCATAATTACAAAAATAACAATTAAAAATTTATTTAATCCATTAATATTATTTTGTAATTCAGGTAAAATATAACTATATTCTAAATCTTGAAGATAATTTTTAAAGTAAATAATAACTAATAAATTATTAAATTGAAAAACTTCACTATGAAAATAATAAATAATATCACTTTCTTGTCTTTCACTTTGATTAAAACTTATAAATTCACTTCTTAATTGATTAACAAATCCACTTATCATGGTTTCAACTTTAGTTTGTAATAAAGGTTCAATATTACAAATTTCGATAACAGAATAAAAAAATTCATCATTTGATAAAAGCATTTTACAACCTTCAATTCCATCATCATTAATTTTACTCATATATGTTAAAGTTTTATTTATATTTTCTTGAGTTAATAATTTTTTTGTTTCTGAATAATTATTAAATAAATAATTTGTTGTTAAAGTAAATAAATTTACTTGATTTTGTAAATCAGTATCATTAACACAAATACATAATCTTGCATCTAAATAATATCCTAAGATAATTTCTTGTAAATCTTGTACTGCTTGTGTTTCTTTTCTTTTTAAATTTATTTTTGTAAAATAATCATACATTATTGGAAATCCAATTGCTAAAAAAAGCATATATATCATTCCTAATAAAATTAATGTTTTTATTGTTTCACAATATGCTTTGAAATTATATTTTATTTTCTTTTTGTTAAATGAAAATTTCACTAAATACATATCATCTTTATCATCATCTTCAGTATTATTATTTATTTCTCCTTCTCTTTCAGGAGAATTTATTATTATTTGATTTTGAACTGATGATTGTTTTGCTTTGTTATTTGGGTTTATTTCTTTTAATTTTTCTAACACCACCGAACATTTTATTTCATTTAATATTATTAATTTGGAATATTTTAATTTTTCTTCTAAATATTTTTTCCCTCTTTTTGTTAATTTTGCTATTTTTTCTATTATCACTGAAATTTTTCCATTTGTGATTTCAATTGATAAAAAAAGTAAAATAATTGAGAAAATATTAAAAACAAGAAAACCTAAAAAAAAAATATACATTAATAATTTATAATTAACGAAAGCATTTTTGAAATTATTTTTACAAGCAAGTAAAACATCATTTAAAAATATTAAAAAATTAAAGAAATTATAAATAGAACATAAAAGAAATTGTTGAATTTCATTTAAACCATTCATTGAAATTTTAATATCTTCATAATTAAAAATAGGCATATCTAAATAAAATCCATTAACTTGACTTAAAATATAAAAATAGTTTTTAGGTAAATCAAAAGCTTCTTCATAAGTAACATTTTGAGTGCTTCCATCATGTAATAAAATTTCAAAATAATTTTCAAAAATATATTTATATAACTTTGAACTCTTTTTTAATTTAGTATAATTATTTTTAAAATATTTATTAATTGTACTAAGTGAAACAGCTCTTTCTTGTAAAAGATTTTGATAAAAATCACCTAAACTTATATTATAATTTTCTATTTCTTGAGAATATTGTTGATTTAATTGATCATAAATATTATCTGAATTGGGTAATCTAACCATATTTATTATAAAAAATAAGCTTGATAAATAAGCAAAATTCATTTCTCTTAAATTTATCATTTTAATATATTCATTGTAAAATGTATCAGAAAATATTTTTATAAGAATACAAATTACTATTGCTAAAACAATAAGAAATAAATTATATATAAAACTTATTCTATCAATTGCAGTTCTTGCTAAATTAATATTTTCTTTTTTTTTATTTGTTATATTCCATGAACTTTCTTTAATAATTTTATAAGATAAAACAGAAGAACCTGAATGAGAAGCAGTCATTGAAGTTCCATTAATTTGAGCATTTATATAATCTGGAACAAAAGTTTCAAATTCAAGTTTTTTTTGTTCTATTATTGATAATTGTAAATCATTAAATAAAACTTGCATTAAATATATTTCTCCATTTTTAACTTTAAATATTCTTTTTAAAACAAATTCAACTTTAACAGTTTTTGCATTTTTAAAATTTTCTTTTATCTTCTTTAAACAAGCGGAAATTTCTATATTTTGCCATCCACTGTCTTTAACTAAATGAGTTTTAACATTTAATAACATTTCACTAATATTAACATTAAAAGTTTGATTGTATGATTTTTTAGGATTAAAATCTTTGATTCCAAATATACTTAAAATATTTAATCTTTTAATATGATTGAAAAAGCCTAAATAAGTTTTAAAAAAAGTTCCATATTCAATGCAAATACCATTTGATTGCATTAATATATAATTAGAGTCATGAGGAAAATTAATTGTTTCTAAAAGACAAACAACATATAATTTTCCATTATAAGAAGGTAATAAATTATAATTTAATTTTACTGTTACTAAATAATGATCTGATGTTTCTAAAACTGTTTCTTCTTTTATTGATTTTTTATTTAATAAAGTTGATTTAATATATTTTCCTTCTGTTTTTCTCATTAAATAAGGAAATATATTTATTGATGGATTATCTATTAATTTTGATGTTTTATTTCCTGTTACTTGAAAATATACTAAAGGAGCTTTTTTAACTACAAAACTTCCTTTTTGAAAAAGAATTAAAAAATAATTGTTTTTATCTACTATTGAATCTAAACTATTTAAATCAAAAAATTCAAATGATTTATCAAAGTTTGAATTAAATAATATATCTTCTATTAATTTAAATTTTTCATTTTCTGGTTGTTCTTTTATTTTTACTGAATCACTTGATTTTTCATTTAATGATATTATTTCATCAAGTGATTCTCCAATATTTGAACTTTGATTATCTATTATTCTTATTATTTCTTTCTTTGATTTTGTAAAACTTTTTAATATTTGTTTAAATGATTTTACTATTTTTAAATATTCTATATTTAATCTATTAAAATATATTAAATATTCAAGTGAATTTTCATCATTTTTTTTTTCTTCTTTTTTAAAATGACTAATTAAATATTTAAATATAGCATGAATTAAAAAATCAGAATTATCATATTTTTCAGAATAAATAAATTTTTTTAAATAATAAGTTGCTCTAAAAGTTTTATCATCTGAAATAAAATATAATAAAACTTTATTATATATTAAAACTTCCATTGAAATTTTACCAAAAAGATCATTTCTACCTTTTGCAATTTTATAAAAATTAGCATATAAAGCAATTAAAACATTTAAAATAATATTATAATCTTTTCCTTCAATATTAACTGTTGTTGAAGTAATATTTCTTCCTATTTTATTTGAATCAATTGATGCAAAAACTGAAATTAAAGATTCATTTCCTCCTGATAAAACCTCATAATCTTCTTTACTTATACAAAAATAATTTTTTATATCATCTTTATAATTAGTAAAAAAGGTTTCTTTATTTTTTTCTAAAACTCTATTTTTATTTGTTTTATTTGATATAAATTTTCTTAAAGGATTAAACAATTGATTTGCTCCTTCAAAAAATTCATCATTTCCATTTATTAAATCTTTTTTTAATTTAGATAAATTTACATATTTTTTTGTTTTATTTAAATAAAAAAAACATACTAAAACTAATAATATTATTAAAATAGCTTCAAAAATTTTAAAAATTTTTTCATTATGAAGAAAATTAATCAAACAAACTGAAATAAATCTTACAATAAATAATGAAAAAATTAATACTCTTCCAAAAAAATATATTTTATTTAAAGTACTTTTATGTATTTCATTCTGATAATATTTTGCTCTACAGAAAAAATTATATATAAAAATAAGTGACCAAATTAATTGAAATAAAATTGAATATTCAATTTTTAATCTTAATACAATTAAAAGACAACTTAATTCTTTTAAAGCAAATTCTGAAATAAAAATTTTTGATCGGAGAAAATAATAATTTTCATTATCATCAAATGAATAAATAAATATTGAATAAAAAAAATAAAGATTGATATTAAATAAGAAAAAATTAACTGCATCAAAAATAAAATTTGAATCAATTTCTTTATAATTATCTGAAAATTGTAAAAAAATTGTTCTATTATAAATTAAAATAAAAATTAAATCAAATGAAGAAAAAGTTATATAAATAATAAAAGCACTTATTTTTTTCATTATTTTAAAAAAGCAATTGTTCATTCTTTGATATTGAATTAAAAGCATTACAAATAAAAACAATAAATAAATTAATCCTATTAAATTAAAATTAAAAAAGTCTTTTTGTTCATATGGAGTTATTTTAAAAATTTTAACACCTAATTTATAAATTTGATCATATTGATATCTTGTATTATTTACTTCTGTTGCGTTATTAGTGTTTAATATTTTACAATTTAATATTTCAAAATAAAATGTAGGAGAAATGAAATAAAAGAAATTATAAATGTTATTAAAATCTCTTTTGTAATTAAATATAATATCAATTATCAATATTGTATTCATTGATTGAAATATAAAAGAAATAAAAAATAATAATGTTGCATTTTGAGAACTTTCTTTAAAATTTACATATAATCTTGATATGCATTTTGTTAAGAAAGATTGTTTTTTAATATTATTTCTATCCATTTTATTAAATTAAATATTTAAATAATATGTGATTTTATTATAAATGAAAAAATTTATTTTTATATAATATAAATCAGTTATTAATATATAAAAAAAATATTATAAAATTATTCTTATTTTTGAAGTAAATTTTTCATTAATAAATAAAAATTATAATTAAAAGAAATTAACTTAAAAATTAATCAAAATAAAATAATTATATCATTAATTATTTTTAATTATATAAAATTTAAGTTTAAATTCAAAAATGGAAGATAATATTTTAAAAGAAAGATTTAATTGTTTTAATCAAAGTAATTTTTGTTATTATATTTTTAGTTAAACAAATAAATCTTTTAGATTCAAGAGATAATTATAAATTATCTTTAAGAAAAGAAAAGTGTCAAAAAAAAATATTATCTCAAAGAAAAATTAATTTAGAAAATAAGCAATTAGAAATTTGTCCTTTTAAATTAAAAATAAAAGAAGAAGTTTTAAATTCATTTAGAATAAATGATAATAATATAGATGAATCAATTAAAAAAACAATAACTTTTTTAACTAATTCAAATGAAGATTATGTTAAATTTGGAGTATACTTATTTGGAAAGTATTTTAAACAAAAAGTTGAAGAAGAAAATAAATCAAATAAATATAAAACTTATGAATTTTATATTGATAAATTTTTAGAATATAATGTAATAGATTATATTAAAAATGTTTTAATTAATTTTTCAGAGCCTAATATTTTTTATGAATGTTTTTTATTTTTTATAAATTTCACAAATTTTCCTTCTATTCAAAATAAATATGAATATTATAGTCAATTTTCAAATTCTGATTTTTTAGATATATATAAAAAAACTTTATTTTTTAATGATTCCCTAATAATAACAAATTTATTTGAGTTTTTATTTAATATATGCTTTGAAAATGAAATTTGTCTTAAAAAAATATATGAAAGTAATTTATTAAAAGAAGCTTTAAATAAATATTCAAATTCTGATTCAATTAATTTTAATGAAATAATTAGTTTTCTTCATTTTATTGCAATAATGACTAAAAATTCTAATGTATTTAGTGAAGAAGAAAAAGAAAATTTTTTTAAAATTTTAATTAATTTTATATCAAATAATCAAAGTGAAGAAGCAATTTGTTATTCTCTTCTAGGAATTAATTATTTAATTGAATATGATTATTCAAATAAAAAAACAATTTTAAATTTACTTATTAAAAACAATAATGATTATATTAATAAATTTATTAGTCTAAATTATTTTAATCTACATATGTATACTCAAACAAGTATTACAATCACTTTGAATATTTTATATTATATTTTTAAAAATATTGAAAATAATGATTTATTAAATATTTTAAATAATAATACAATTTTAGATTTTTATGAATTTATTTTTAATAATTGTGAAAAATATTCAATTCAATTAAAAATTTTAGAGAGTATATTACTTATATCAAAAAATAATGATATTAATATAATTTTAAAATTAACTCATCATAATCTTTTATATTCTATTATTTTAATATCTTTAACTAGTTATGATTTTCTTATTAGAAAAGCAAGTCTTTTAATTATTTGTTATTTATTAAGTTTAAATAATTTTGATATTGCTTCTGATATATATAAAACTCAATTTATTGAATATTTAACTCAAAAAATATTAAAAAGTGAAACAAGTATTGATATAATTCAGTTAAGTTTTAATACTATTTATTATTTTATTAAATGTGGTTGTTTTTTTGGAAAAAAAAATCCTTTTAGTAATAAATTTAAAGAATATGGAATTGAAGATATTATAAATAAAGATTATTCCAATCTTAGTGAAGAATTAGTTGAGACAATAGATAAAATAAAAAAAGAATTAGATACTGAAACAAATGAAAAATAAAAAAATAATTTAAATTATTATTAATATATAATAATATTTTTCTCTTTCTTTGAATATCTAATAAATACACTCATTTTTTATTATTTTATTTTTTATGATTTTTAATTTATTATTTTTTTATTAATTCTTTAAATGAAGATTTTATTAAGTTTTTTAATTTGAAATTATTAAAAATGCAGTTAAATACTTATTCTATCATTCCTTCTAAAAATACTGCTAATTTTCATAAATCTTATCCTAATATATTTATTTCAAAAAAAAATAAAAGTAAAAAGACTTTTGAACCTTTTTTATCAAAAACTTCAAATTTGTATTCTCCAATTTTACCAAATGATAATTCATTTTATTCAAAATCTCTAAAATCTAGAAATTATGATAAAAATATTAATTTATCTCTTCCTACTTCTTTAATTTTTTCTAATGAAATTCCAGAGAGAGAACAGTATAAAATTAGGAATAAATCAATTAATAATAATATTAATTATTATCCTTATAAAGATGATAAAAGAGAAAAAAAAAATAATTTATTTTCTATTAATAAAGAAAGAAATAATGAAAGTGAAATGTTAAAAAAATCAAAAAAAAAAAATAAAAAAATTAGTTTAGAAATATATAATCCAAATAATAATTTTTCCGCTCCAAAAAATTATTTGTTAACATCTAAAACAAATAAAAGTTTAATTGATAGAATGAATTCTGAAAATTCAATAAATAATTATGATTCTTTTAATAAAACATATAATAAAAATCAATTTGATAAAATAAAAAATAATACAATGCCAAAAGAAAATATAAAATCATTAAAAATAAATAATGATAATGATAAATATATAAATTTAATTAGTAAATCAAAAAATAAATCAGAAAATGATTTTTTAATTGGAAATGGATTAAATGATGATTATGATTATATAAATCAAGAAAATGAAAATATTGAAGAATTACCAAGATTAAGAAGGAAAATTCATTTATTAGATTCTAACGGAAATAATAATTTAAATGAATTTAATAATAATTTTACAAATGAAAGAAATAATAATTTAAATGAAAGTTTTCCTCTTTCATTAGAAGAAGAAAACAGTGAAAATGGAAGAAAAGATAAAAATTATGAAAATATTATTCAAAATTTAAAAAAAGATTTAATAAATGAAAAAGAAATTAATAAAAAATTAACTTCAGAAAATAAAGATTTAATGTCTTATAAAGAAGAATATTATAAATTTAAAGATTTGAATGAAAAATATAATACTTTAATAAATGAATTTAATGAATTAAGGAAATTAGAAAATAAGAATAATATTTTAGAAGAAGAAAATGAAAAATTAAAACAAATAGAAAAAAAATATTATAATTGTTTAGAAGAAATAAAAAAATTGAAAACAGATTTAAAAGAATTAAATAAGTTAAAAGAAGAAAATAAAAATTTAAAAAAAATAGAAGAAGAATATAAAATAAATTTAGAGAATAAAGATATAATAAATGATTTAAATAAAGAAATAGATGAATTAAAAGAAATACAGAATAAATATAATTCAACATTAAAAGAAAATATTAAATTAATAAAATTTAAAGATGAATATAATACATTAATTCAAATAAATGAAAATTTAAATAATCAATTAAAAGAATATGAAAAAGTAAAAAAAAATAATATAGAAATAAATAAATTAAAAAATGAGTTAAAATCCTTAAAAGAAATTAATGATGAATTATTAATATTTAAAAATAAATATTTAACTAATTCACAAGAATTAGTAAATACAAAAAATAATTTTTTACAAATTTTAGAAGAAAATAAAAAATCAAAATCAAAATTAAATGAATTATTTAATGAAAATTCAAAATTAATTGAAGCCTTAAAAAACTTTAATAAAATACAAAAGAATTATATTGAACTAATAAATCAAAATAAAAAATTAAGTTTAAAAATTACAAATTATGAAAATGAAAAAAATGAATATGTACAAAAACAAAATGAATATAATAATATGCTTGAAAAATATAATATTTTAGTTAAAAAGAACGAAGATTCAGAAAAAGAATTATTAGAATTAAAAAATAATATAAATACAATAAAAAATGATAAAAAACTTTTAGAAGAAAAAGTTGATAATTTAAATTCTAAAAATTCAAATGATATTCTTTTAAAAGATAATGAAATAATTTTATTAAAAAACAGTATTAAAACAATAGAAAATAAAAATAATGAATTAAATGAAAAAATAAAAAATATGACTAATAATTATAATGAAGAAAAAAATCAATTACAAAAAGAATTAATGGAATTTAAAGAAAGAACAATTATTTTTGATAATAATCAAAATGAAAGTTCAGTTGAAATAGAAAAAATACAAAAAGAAAATGAAGATTTAAAACTTATTGTTGAACAGTTGCAAAATAATAATAAGGAAAAAAATCAATTATTAAATTCAATAAATAAAGAAATAGATTTTCAATATGAATCTATTTTAAAAAAAAATAATAATGAAAATCTTAATTTATTAAATTCAATAAATAAAGAAATAGATTTTCAATATGAATCTATTTTAAAAAAAAATAAGAAAGAAAATCTTAATTTATTAAATTCAATAAATAAAGAAATTGATTTTCAATTTGAATCCAATAAAAATAAAGAAAAAGTTAAATTATTAAATTCAATAAATAAAGAAATAGAATTTCAATTTGAACCAAAAATTATTGAAAAGAATAATAAAGAAACTGTTTATTTAATTAATAAAGTTAATGAAATAAATTATCAATCTATGATCAGAAATAAATATAAAGAAAATAAACAAGTTAATTCAATAAATAAGGAAATAGAAATAAATTATAAACCTAAAAATATAAAAAATGATAATAATGAAAATATAAAATTATTAAATTCAATAATTAATGAAATAGAAATAAATTATAATCCCACAATTATAAAAAAAAATAATGAAAAACTTAATTTATTAAATTCAATAAATAAAGAAATAGAATTTCAATTTGAACCAAAAATAAATAATAAAGAAAGATTTAAATTATTAAATTCAATAAATAAAGAAATAGAAATAAATTATAAATCAATAATTATAAACAAGAATAAAAATGAAATAATAAAAAATCCAAATTCAATAAACAAAGAAATAGAATTTCAATATGAATCAATAATAAGAAAAGAAATAATAATAAATAATCAAATAAAAAAGGAAATAGAAATAAATTACAAACCAACAATAAAACAAAATTTAATTAATAATTCTATAAGTAAAGAAATAAATATAAATTATAAACCAATAAATCTAATGAAAAAATCAATAAATAATTCAATAAGTAAAGAAACAGAAATATATTTTAAACCTTCAATTATAATAAATAATGATAATGATTTTAATTTTAAATCAATAAATTCATTAAATTTAAATGAATTTAATTTTAAATCTTCAAATTCAATAAATAATAATATTTCAGATATAGTAAATCAAGAAGAACCTTTAAAAGAAGAATTAAAATTAATCTTTAAAAACAAAAAAAGTTTAGGAAATGAACAAAATATTATTTCAGAAATTAAAGAAGATAATATAAATTCAAATGAAGAAGAAAATATTAAATTTAAAGCAAATATTCCTTTAAAAATTTCTAATTTAGATGAAATTAGTTATTTAAATGATTTTAACGAAGAAAAAGAAGAATATCAAAGTAGAATTAATAAATTAGAAAATGAAAATGAACAATTAAAAATAGAAAATGATAAGTTAATTAATTTAAAAGAAGAAAATAAATTATTAGAAAATAAATATAATAATATTTCAATTGAAAATCAAAATTATAAAGAACAAATTGAAGAATTAAATGAACAAATTAAACAATTAATTAATGTTAAATCTGATTATATTAAAAAAGAAAATGAATTTATGTTTAATTACGAAGATAAATTAGAAATTGAAAAATTAAATTCTGAAAATGAAAAATATTTAAATATGATTAATCAAAACAGACAAGAAATTTTAGTTTTAAATTCAGAACTTAGAAAATATAAAAATGAAAATTTAAAGTTGATTGAAGAAAATAAAGAATTAAATCAAGAATTAGAAAAAAAAAATAATATTGAAATTGTTCATTATAATAAAAAAGAATTAAATAACAAAATAAATCATTTAAATGAAGAAAATCATATTTTAGAAGAAATTATTGAAGAAGAAAATGAAAATATTGATAATATTAAAGAAGAAGAAAAAAATAAAAAAGGTGATAAACAATTAAAAACTAATAAAGAAGAAATTAGAAATAAAAAAGAAAATATTATTAATAATGAAAAAGATAAGAAAATAAATAAAGAAGATAAAATTGAAAAAGAAAATGAAAAATTAAATCTAAAAGAAATTAAGAAAGAAAAAGAAATAAAAAAAGAAGAAAAAAAATTAGATGCAAATATAAAAAAAGAAGAAGAAAAAAAAGAAGAAATAAAAAAAAATGAAAATGATGAAATATTATCATTACAAAATATATTAAAAGAAAAAGAAGAATGTATAGAAATACTAAACACAAATAATAAAATATGGGAAGATGAATATTATAATATAATAAAATCAATATCAGAAATAGAATATGTGTATAAAAGAAAAATAGAAAATTTAAAAGAATTTACTTTACAAAAATATAAACTTATTATTCAATTAACAGATCAAATAAAAGAATATGAATCAGAAAATACAGAAATTATAAATGGATTATCAGATATAGAAAAAGATAAACAAATTAAAATATTATGTAATGAAGTTAAAGTTATTAGAAAAAGAATATTTAATATTTTAACCTTTAATGATACTATTAATAATTTCAAAGAATTTGAAAATATTATTAATAAATTATTAGAGCATTTTAATAATATAAATTCAAAAGATGAAATTAAAAATATTTTATCAAAATTAGAATTTTTAATTCAAAGTTATAAAGAAAATGAAGAAAAGAATAATGAAGAAATAATGAAAAATATAAATAATAATATATAAAAAATATAATAATTTCATTTTTTAAAATATTAAAATATACATTTTTAATATTTATTTTTTAAAGATAAATAACCATAATTTTAAAAATTAATTTATTTAATATCAAAAAAAAAAATGAAAGAAGAAGATATTAAAGAAATGAGTGAAAAAATGCAAAAAATGGATGAAATACTTAATAAAGATTTATTTAATAATCCTGTTAAAGAAGTTCAAAAAAAAATGCAAAATGATTTACTTGAATTTAAAAGAATATTTCAAAAAAACTTAAAAGAATTAAATGATGAAATGAGTAAAAATAATTTTATTGTTGGAGATAAAAATATTGAAGTTTCAAATGAAGAAATGAATGATTTGAAAACTTCACTTGAACATAAAAAATATCAAGTGGAAATTTTAAAAAGAGAATTTAATAATTATGAACAAAAAAGTGAGGAAATAATAGGAAATTTAAAAACAGAAAATGATAAATTAAAATATAGAATCAAAATGTTACTTAATACAATTTCTGAATTAGAAAATAGAAAATCCTAATAAAATTAAAAATTTAAAAAATTAAAAAAAAGAATAAATAAACTAATTTAAATAAATATATATTTAAAAATAACCTTTATTAGAAATATCAATATGGAAAAAAATATTAAAATTGTTTATATTCATTTTATTTTGTTTTTCCATATTTTATATTAATTCTCACTATACAATAATTTTATAATTAGAAATTTCATTTAAAGATTTTATTTTTTTTATTTTCATTTATAAAATACTCTAAAATATATCTTTAATATTTTAAATATTTCTTATTATTATTTTTATATCTTTTAAATTCTTTTTATTTTGTTGTTTTTATTTAAATGGATTTAAATATTCCATTATTGTTTATTATGCGTTCCGATATTTGTTTTCATGAATTTCAATTTATTTTTTAATTTTTTAAATTTTAATTCATGGAAAATTTCGCCCTCAAAATAGAATTAAGTAAAAATATTTTAAAAGAATTTGTTAATTTTGAAAATAAATATATAAATATTTTAAAGGAGTTTACAGAGAATGTTAAAAATCATATAATATATTATTCAAAAAAAGAAGGATTTGAATTAATAAAAGGAGTAATTTCAAGTAATCTTCTTTATATAAATTATTATTTACAACAAAGAATAAAAAACATTGAAGAAAATATGATATTAATTAAAGAGAACTATGATAAATTTGAAAAATATATTAATAAACAAAATGTATCGATTATAAAAGAATTAGATGATGATAAAGAAAATATAATTAGATTAAATGAAAAAATAAATAAAGCAAAAGCAATATATGATGAAAAAATGCAAATTATAGAAAAAACAGTTGTTGCTTTTGAACAATGTCAAAAAAAAATGAAATAAATGATTTAATGATTAAAAAAAAAACTGAAGATATAAAAATAGCAAAAAATGCAGAAAGTAATTATTTAAATCTCATAGAAAAAATAAATGATTTAAGAAAATCTTATTTCAAAAAATTATCAAATTTTATTTTAAATTATAGGAAATTTAATTCATTAGAAGTTCAAACTTTATCAAATTTATATTCTATATTATTTAAAATTCATGAAATAGAATTAAATCAAATTCAAAATGGAAAAAAATATTTTGAAAATAATATAAATCAAGCGTATGAAGAATTAAAAATTCCATTTCCTAATATTGATAATATTAATTTTAATTATGCTTTTATTCCTTATATTCCATTTTCATATGCAAAAATATATGATGATAATGATAAAATCTTTGTTAATACTATTAACAATCTTCAAAAAGAATTTCCTAATTTATCAAACGATATTAATAATGAAAAAGAATTACACAATTTCATTAAATTTTCAAATATTTTAGGTAATGTTGGTTTTTATTGTCAAACTTTAAGTAACGAAGATATTGAAAGTTTAAAAGTATTTTTTAAAGAAAAAAAATACAGAGAAAAATTTATTTTATATTTAAATCAAAAAAGAGGAAATACACAATTATTTCAAGATCCAAAAGCCTTTGAAAATATTTGTAAAATTTTTAAAATTTTATTTGAAAATTTTGAACCTAATGAACATAATTATATGAATTATGCAATGTTATTAAGTCAAACTTTTTATTTTGAAATAAATTCTGAAAAACATTTTATTGCTAATCAAATTGATTTTCATTTTGATGAAAAAATGTGGATTGATTTTATTGAAAAAGAAATTGAAATTTCTAATTGTAATGGTATGGAATTTATATGTGTTGCTTCTTTTATTACTAATTTGAAAGATTTATTAAAAGATAAAAAAAAAATAGAACATGTGTTTAATTATTTCATTGAAAAATATAAATTCAATGAAAATCAAATTAAAGATTTAAATAGTATGATTAATGAAATAAAAATTAATAAAGAAAAAAAAGATGATAATATTGAAGATAAAAATAATGAAAATATTATAAATGATAAAAAATAAGATTGTGATACAGAAGATAAAAAAATAAATATAATTTAAAAATAATAAAATATATTAATTTATAATTTTGATTTATTTAACAACAAATAAAAAATAATAAAAAAAAAATGACTTCCAATCTTGAATCAGAAAAAGAAAAAGAAAAAGAAAAGGAGAAAAAAAAAGAAAAGAAAAGGAAAAAGAGAAAGAGATAGAAAAAGAAAAAGAAAAAGAGAAAGAAAAGGAAAAAGAAAAAGAAAAAGAAAAAGAAAAAGAGAAGGAAAAGGAAAAAGAAAAGGAAAAGGAAAAGGAAAAAGAAAAAGAAAAAGAGAAAGAGAAAGAAAAAGAGAAAGAAAAAGAGAAAGAAAAAGAGAAAGAATTTAAAATAGGGAATTACTTAATAAAAAAAACATTAGGACAAGGAACATTTGGTAAAGTAAAATTAGGAATAT
>JAJJLU010003957.1:0-22850 GCA_023807065.1 Isotricha intestinalis
GAAATAAATGATAATCAAAAATTAATAAATCAAAATAATGAAATGTTATTGAATAATTTAAAAAATTTGTCTCCAACAACATCTTTTGAAAATCAAATAAATAATAATCTTCATCCATTTAATATATTTGACTTTTCCAAAATGATAAATACTCAAAATAATAATAATATTTTATTTCAATCTTTGAACCCAAATTATTTTATTAGATTATCCTTCATTTAATTGCATTTCAAATAATAATTTTTATCCTCAAGAATATTATCTTAATAATCCATTTAATGATTTTAAAATCAATTCATATTTTTCTGATAATAATCCTTTAAATCAGTATAATAAATATTGTAATGTAAAACATTTGTTTTTTCCTCCGACAATACAAAAAGATAAATTAATTCTTGATAATATAAATTATAAAACTTTTAATCCAATTATTCCTCACTCTACAAATTTATTTAATAATTATAATAATGAAAATAAAAATAAATTAGAAAGTCAAACAGGAAATTTAAAAAATATGTTTAATGAATTAGCAAAACAAAAAGATATTAAAAAAGTCAATAATAACAAACAAGTAAATAATCAAAATTAAACATTTTAATTTTTTATTTTAATAAATAAACAGAAAATAATATAAAAAAATAAGGGGTATATAAATAATTAGGTATAGAAATAAATATTAGGTAAATAATAAAGAAAAATAATATTTTAAAAATAAAATAAAAATAATTAAAAAAATTAAAAAAGAATAAAAAAAATGATAAGGAATGAAAAATGTGAGACTTTGGACTGATTTTTTTAAACAATGAGATTTTTTATTCATATTTATTTTAATTATTTATTTAATCAATTTATATTTTCTTCTTATCTTTATTCTTTTTGTTTTTTATTACTTCATCTCTAATACTTCTTCTTCTTCCTCATTCTTCATCATTATCTCTTAGTTCCAATAAATAATTCATTTCAACGGTTCATTGTATATTCTTTATTATTAATATTTTCTAAACAAAAATAATTTGCACCCAGAAACATAAATAAATTTGTATATTATGTATTCATAAATAATAAATTTATTTTAAAAGAGTTAAGTTAAAATATTTATTATTAATTTTAATTATTTATTTAAATTCCAAAATTTTAACTCAATATTTAACTTTTTTATTTAAACTGACCCTATTTCTTATTTTCATTTGGAAATGTCAGACTTTGATGAATTAATTGAAGAAGGACTGTATTATATTTTTAGTTCACTCAATCCTAATTATTCTCTCTCAATTCAAAATGACAAAATTAATCCTTATGCACCTTTGACTCTTTCATATTTTCAAGATTCATTTTGTCAAGCTTTTTATTTTTCAAAAAACAAAGATAATTCTTATTTAATCATGAATATTAATTCTCTTAAAATAATAGGAGTAAATAATATTTATAATAATTCACCTATTATTCAAAATATTATCTCTCCTTCAAATAATTATAAATGGGAAATTGTAAGAACAAACAATTATAACTTAAAAGAATATTATATTGAGCTTAAATATAATTATAAGAAAAGATTAGATTGTTTAAATAACTTTGCTTTTATTAATGATAAAAATGATCTTAGCCAATCTCAAAGATTTATGTTTCGATATTGTTTATATAATGTTCCAAAATCTAATCTTTGGCAAAAATGGGAAAGATATCATTGCAGAGAATTTTTAATGAATAATGCATATGTCATCAGATCAGCCGAAAATGATAATGAAGTACTAAATTTAGATTTATTGAATAATAATATAACATTAAATTATTTTACTGGAAATAAAGAACAAATATTTTTTATTCTTAAAGTGCAAAATAATTTTATTATGGCTCCTATTAATATTATGAATCTTATGAAAAATGGATTAACATCTGTAACTAAAATTTTGGGATTAAAAAATTCTCTAAAGATGATTGAAATAAAAGATGATTTATTTGATTTTTACGGAAATCGTTTATATAGAATATCAAGTGCAAATTCAAATATATATCCAAATTATAATTTATTTCAATTTAATTATAATACAAATTTACCCCAAAAAGTTTATTTTAGTCGAGTTACTTGTTTTATTTTCAAAAAATATATATTACAAACTTTAAATAATCATTGTTATGGTGATAGAATTAATTTTAAATATAAATATATTTTAGACTATGATTTAGATGGTATTATCAATCTCAATTGTATATCAATAGATAAGAATACTAAATATATCTCTGATAATGTCTTTAAGAATTTCAAAAATTTAACAATGATAAAAATAAATATTGAATGGATTAATAAATTTAATACATATAATATAATTTCATTAGAATTAAATGATAATATTTCTAGGCTTGATTTAAATTTATTAAAATCTTTAAAAAATTTAAATGAATTACATTTACCTCTAAGTATTATTAAAATTATTGGTTCTTATACCTTAAATATTCCTAATTTAAAGAAATTAGAGTGTGATCCAAAATTATTAAGATATTTTGAAGGAATAAATTTAGAAGTTTTAATGGTTCATAAAGATATCAAACAAATTTCTTTTAATCAAAATTTTTATCCTTTTGAGAATATTAATTCAAAAATTTTAATTTTATTTGAAAATTTAGTAAAAATTCAGCAAGGTATTTTTGATTACTCTTCTTTAAATGACATAATATGTTGTGTTCATCATGTTAAATATTTAAATAAAAATAACGAAAATGCCATTATTTTAAAACACGATAAAGAAGACACAATTTATTCAAATACCTTTGAAAATTTTATAAATTTAAAAGTTGTAATATTATCTAAAAATATAAGAAAAATAGAATCTAAAGGATTTAACAATTGTAAAAATTTATTGCATGTAAAGTTACCTGAAAATTGCATAAATATAATATGGGATTCTTTCTTTAAATGCGATAAATTAGAAATTGAATGTAAAAGCGAAATAAAAACAAAATTAGAACAAATTGGTACAATAAATAAAAAATCAATTACAAAAAAAGATTTAGAGAATTATACTTCAGTTGAAGGTCTTGAAATTAATTTTGATGCTAAAGTACAGGGTAACTCTTTAAAATATTTAACTGATCTAAAAACGATAAAATGTAATCCAGAAATTTTAAATAAATTACCATTAAATAAATATAATGAAAATAATATAACGGCATTAGTAATTCAAAATGGAACAAAACAATTAACAAAAGAAATGTTTAAATATTGCTTAAATTTAGAATATATTTCTATCCCATTATCAGTAGAAAAAAATAGAAGAAGGAGATTTTGATGTGATCCAATATATTTAAATTATTTTAATAATCAATATATTACAACATTTTTTATAAAAGAAGGAATTAAATCTATTTATAAAGACCATTATAAGGATAATAAATATATTCAAAATTTAATTATTCCAAATAGTGTTAAATATATAGAAGAAGGTGCACTTTATAATTCAAAAACGGTTTTAATTTTTACAATGTGAAGATAAATGGAATAGTAATAAATATTTCCCTTTTAAGTATGAAATAAAGGAAGGAACAAAAATAATAGACCCAGAAATTTTTAAAGTCTAAAGACATTAATTATTCCTAATTCTGTTAAGACAATTTTTCCTTTTACTTTTGCAAAATCTAGGGGAATACAAAATTTAAAATGTTCTCCAGAATATATTAAATTTTTAAATGTGAAACATGTTAAAGTTTTAATATTACCTGAAGGTGTAGAGAATTTGAATAATAATAATTTAAAAGGATTTGCAAAATTTAATTTATTTAAGCTTACCAAATAGCATAAAAAATATTGAAGAAAATCAAAAATATTTCAAATGATATATCAAATAAAATCCCAGAAGTAAAATTAAAATTAGAAAGTACAATTAAATTTAGAGAAGTAACAGAAAGATTATTAGAAATATATCAAAATATAGAAAAAAATATGAAGAAGAATTAAGAAGAAAATAATTAGAAGACAATATAATTTAAAATCAAGAGAAAAATATATAAAGATGCAATAAAATCTCCTGAATTAGAAAAAAGAAAAAAATTAAAAAGTGCTAAAATTTTTTTAAAGATTCTTAAACAATTTATTGAAACAATTAAATTAAAGCTCAAACATTAATTTATCTAAAATTTGAATTAAATCATTTAGTAAGCTTAATTTTTTTTTTGATTGGAATTTATGTAATTATTTCATAATTAAAAATTTAATTTAATTATTCACCCCATAAGAAAAAAAAAATTAATATATGTTTAATTTTATTATTTCCCTTTTTTTACTAAATTTCTTTTTCTTTCATTCACTTATTTAATTATAATTTACCCCAAAAGAAAAAAAAATTAATATATTCTTAATTTATTATTTTATAATCCCTAAATTTCATTTCTTTATTTAATTATTTAATTCAAATTTACCCCAAAAGAAAAAAAAATAAATATAGTCTTAATTTTTTTATTTACATTTTTTTCCTTATTTTAATTTTTTTATTTAATTATTTAATTCAAATTTACCACAAAAGAAAAAAAAATTAATATATTCCTTAAAAATAAATAGGTTGATTTAAAATTGAAAAATAATTTTTTATTTCAAAAAAAAAAAAATTATAAACATCCTAAAAAAGTTCAAAACTAAGTCAGATAAAAAAGGTTTGGAAATTTTTGATTTATCATTATTTTGTTATAATCATTTATTGATGTTGTATAATTTTTTAATATTATTTTAGACATTAGATTTTCTCTTTACATAATTTCAAGATAAATAATATCCTTTTTTTATTTAGTTTAAATGTTATTTTTTATATTTAATTGTGTGATAAAATAATATTATTTTAAGGTTAATTCTGTTTAATTAATTATAATCATTTTTACATTTTATTTACATATTAAAGAATAATTATTTTATTCATTTCTTTTTAAAAATAATGAAATCTAAAAATCTCATTAAAATATAATATTATATTAAATTAATAATATTATTTTAAGGATTTGACAAATTAATTTATATATTATAAAATATTTGTGAAATGAATTCTATTATTTACAAATAAAATATATTTTTTTTTCTTATTTTTTGAAAAAAATAAAACGAAATGCAAAAAATAAAAGTTAACAAACAAAGATAAAATATAAAAAAAACAAACAAAAATTCAAAAAAAAATATAAAAAATCTACAATTATTGATTCCAATATTAAAAATATTTAAAAATCACCATCAATTAATTTATTAAGAGTTTTTTGAGTTTCTTTAGCTTATTTTTTATATTCTTCCAAATTACTATTTGAAGTATTAATAGTTGTTAATAGAATATAACAATCATCAAGAAGAGATTGAGGAAGAGAATCATTTAAAGCAATAACTTTATCTTTAAATTGTTTAAGATAAGCTGAATATAATAAGAAAAGATTTTCAAAATCACCATCTAATTTACATTTTTAGTTATATTATCTAATGAACGATTCAGTTTAAATAAAAGAGTTAAATATTGAGTTAAACTTTTTTTACTTTAAATAAGTAATTAAAATTAATAATAAATATTTTAACTTAACTATTTTCAAATGTTTGTGAAGACTTAATGTATAAAATTATTTATATTTCTGAACGTAAATTATTTTTATTTAGAAAATATTAACAATAAAGAATATACCATGAACCTTTGAAATGAATTATTTGTTGGAGCTAAGAGACAATGATGAAGAATGAGGAAGAAGAAGAAGAAGAAGAATTAGAGATGAATTAATAAAAAACAAAAAGAATAAGGAGAAGAAGAAAATATAAATTGATTAAATAAATAATTAAAATAATTATGAATAAAAAATCTCATTGTTTTAAAAAATCAGTCCAAAGTGTAACATTTTTCATTCCTTATCATTTTTTTTTATTCTTTTTTAATTTTTTTAATTATTTTATTTTTAAAATATTATTTTTGTTTATTATTTATCTTATATTTTTTTCTATACCTAATTATTTATATACCTCTTATTTTTTATATTATTTTCTGTTTATTTATTAAAATAAAAAATTAAAATGTTTAGTTTTGATTATTTACTTGTTTATTTTATTGACTTTTTTAATATCTTTTTGTTTTGCTAATTCATTAAACATATTTTTTAAACTTCCTGTTTGACTTTCTAATATATTTTTATTTTCATTATTTAGATTATAATTATAATTATAATTTAAATTTGTGGAGTGAGGAATAATTTGATTAAAACTTTTATAATTTATATTATCAAGAATTAATTTATCTTTTTGTATTGTCGAAGGAAAAAACAAATGTTTTATATTACAATATTTATTATATTGATTTAAAGGATTATTAATCATTAGAGGATTATTATCAGAAAAATTTGAAGTGTTTTTAAAATCATTAAATTGATTATTAAGATAATATTCTTGAGGATAAAAATTATTATTTGAAATGCAATTAAATGAAGGATAATCTAATAAAATATTTGGATTTAAAGATTGAAATAAAATATTATTATTATTTTGAGAATTTATAATTTTGGAAAAGTCAAATGAATTAAATGGATGAATATTATTATTTATTTGATTTTCAAAAGATGATGTTGGAGACAAATTTTTTAAATTATTCAACAACATTTCATTATTTTGATTTATTAATTTTTGATTATCATTTATTTCAGTTTTGTTTAATTCTTTAATTTGATTTATTAAATTTTGTATTTTTTCATTTTTCATTTTATCATCATTTATTAAAGAAATAGTTTTTTTAAACATTTCATTTTCTTCTAGAATTGAATTGTATAAATTTAAATAAGAATCTTTAATATTTTTTAAAAGATTTTTACATAAATTTATTTTTTCATTGAATTGTGGAAATTGACTTTTATTTTTATCTAAGATATCTAAAGTTATTTTATTTATTACTTCTTCTATTTCAATTGAGTTTTTAATATTTGATTCATTTATATCTTCTAATTTTTTTAAAAAAGAATTTATAAAATATTGATAAATTAGATTTGGAATTTCTTCTTTTATATTATTAATTTTCTTTATAAATTTTAATACCCCTGATGTTATTATTTCTTTACATATACATTCTTTACATAAATTATTTATTATAATATTTTCGTTTAAAAATAAGTTTTTTATTATTTCTATATTTATAGTATTAAATTTAAATTTAATAACTTCTTCAAATAAATAATTAATAAATTCATCTGTATTTTTTATAAATTTTACGTTTTCTTTTCCACACTCTTTACATTTTCTTAATTCATTATTTGTTTTTTTGATTTTATTATCTTCACTGATGATCTCATTATTTTCATTTTCATTTCTTTCTCTTTTTGTATTAAGAAAAAAATGAATTGTTTTTGTATCATTTTCAATGTCTATTTTATTTTTTTTTTCCATTTTCTTGTATAAAAAATAAAAATAAATTGAAAGTCCAATAAATATTATTAATAAAAAAAGTCAAGAAACAGAACATACAATAAATTAAATTCATTAAAAAAAAAATAAAAATTTATTATAATTTTTGAAAATAAAAAATTTAAAAATAAATTAAATTCTTTTATTTTCTTTGTTAATTTTTCTTTATTGAAGGAATTGTTGATAAAGATCATTTTCATATACCAAGTAATGACAATTCAAAATTAACAGTATTAATAATTTTAATTAGATTACTATTTGCAGCTATCAAAAATTTATTAATGATATATTAATTGAAAAATAAATAAAATTAAATTTATGGAAAATATAAAGATCACAGACAATTACTTTCCATTAAATTCAGATAAAAAAAAAGAAGAAGAAAAGAAAGAAATTTCAGAAAGTTCAAATGATGAAAGAAAAAAAAAAGAATTTTCATTTTTACCTGAAACTAACAAAACAGAAATACCAAAAGAAGTAAATGAATCAAAAGAACAATTAAACAAATACACTCAGAAAATATTAAATAAAACAAAAATAAATAAAGAAATGAAATTAGAACAATTTTTTGAAAAAAATAGACATTATTTTATAATGACAGATGGAGGAAAACCAGTATATTCAAGATATGGAGATGAAGTAGAAAATTCAACAATTTTTGCAACAATAAGTGCAATAATAACTAAATTTACTATATTTAATAGTACTGATGAAAAAAAAGAAGAAATTAATATCATTTCAAATTCAAAAAATGTTATTGTATTTCTTAAAAAAGGAGCTTTAATTTTTATAGTTTTATCAAAAAAAAATGATAGTATTAGTTTATTACAAAGTCAACTTGAATATCTTTTTCAACAATTAATGTCAATTTTAACAAATAACTTTTATCAGAAATTAGAAGATAATCCTTCAAAATGTTTAACAGCAATGAGTGATACAGAAGTTTTATTTGAAAATATGATAAAATATACTTCTCATACTTTTGCTTCTTTATTTAATTCTTTTCAAGTATTAAAATGTGATTTCAGAGAAAAATTAAATAAAATATGTGAAGATAATTTAGGTAGAGCTCGTTTAATTTTAATATTAACAATTAATGAAATAATAAGCTTAGCACATGATCCTAATATTAAAATAGTTCCTTCAGATATTATATTAATTCAAAATTTAATTTCTTCTTCTGAAAGTTTAAGAGAAACTGAAACATGGGTACCAATATGTTTACCTGGAATATCAAATGAAGGTTATTTACAATTATATTGTAAATTCGATGATTTGGGAATTGGAATTTGTTTTCTTACTGAAAATATGGATCCTAAATATTTTATGGAATTTCAAGAACAAAATAATAAAATAGGAGATATTTTAATGGGAGAAAGTTTAAATGATAAAATTGTAGCTTTAATTCCTAATAAAATTAATGAAGATAATATTGATATTAATGATGATGAATTATTAAATGCTTTAGTTGATAAAATTGAAATTGCTTTTAATAATGATAAAAATAATATGAAAAGAAATAATACTCTTTTAAAAAATCAAACAAATTTTAATTCTTCACTTAACTCAAAAAAAGATATTTTTGATGATGTTATTTGTGGTTTATGTCATCATAAAACATTAAATCAGTTTTTCCCTATTAAAATTAATAATAATTTTAGAAATATTAATAAATCTGAAAAAGAAATATTAAGAGAATATAATAAGTTATTTGATAAATTGCATTTATATAATTTTGACAAAGAGCATTTCTTTCATGTTGAAAAAGGAGAATATTATACAAATGCGATTCTTCAAAATGACAATTATATTTTAATTTGTTCATTTAACTTTTTCACTGAAATAGATGATGCATTCATGAAAATGAAAAATATTGTAAAGCAAATAAAAAAAGAAGAAAATAAATATTTTATTATTTACAAATAACAATAATAATATTATAAAAATAAATAAAAAAAAAAATAAATTTAAAATATTACCAAAAAAAATAAAAATAAAGATAAAAATAAAGAAAAAGAAATACTTTTAATTGATAATTGATTATAATATAAAAATAAGAGATACAATTATCAAAAAAAGAAAATTTAATTTATTATAATTTATTAAATTTTAAATAAAAAAAATTAAATAAATTTTGTGAATGGAGAAATCCCCTTTATATTTAAGTAAAAAAAATTTGATTTTATCAGAAGATAGAATTATAAATAAAGAAAAAGTAAATATATAAATGATATATAGAAAATCAATAAATATATTTTAACAAAACCATCATCAAGTAGAATTAAAAGAATAAATTATATTTTTAATGATCCAATAGAAAAAAATTATTTTTCTGAAAGAGAAATTTTAATAAAAAAAAAATTAAATAAAAAAAATTTATCATTAAATCAAATAAATTCTCAAATTTTATCTCAAGTTAAATTTTTAAGAACAGATTCAAATATAAATAATCATCATAATAATATTTTAAACTATAAAAAAGAAATAAAGAGTTTCCATATTAATTATAAAAGTGATGATTCAATTAAAATAAATAAAACAAAAAATAATACAGTGAATTATTTTTCTAGTGATGAAAAAAAAAAAACAAAATTTAAAAGGAATATAAATAAATATAACATCAATTCTTATTTAAATCAAAATAAACTAGTAAAATTTTTACAAAACATGAAAGTAAAAAATAAATCTAATGATTTAAAAATAAATACAATAAATTATTCAACTTTAAGTTTATCTCCTAAAACAAAAAGGCTATCTCCAGATTCAAAAATAAATTTATCAGAAATTAATTTTAAAAGTTTATCAAAAAGAGAAAATACATTAAGTATTAATGAAGATGAGAATAAAAATGATAGTGTATCATTAACAAATAAGGATTTTCTTTTTAGTAAATTAAATCGAACTTTAAAAAAAAAAGACATAAAAGAAAATAGTGAATTAGATATAAATCAATTTAAAAGTTTTAGAGGATTAAAGAGAAGAACTTTTTCTAAGAATGATTCAAACAAAAAAAATGAAAATATTAAATATAAATTAAATATAGATATTCTTCCTCTTAATTTACAATATCAAAATAATTTAAATAAACATAAAAGAAGAAATTCTTTGCCAATAAATAAGAATAAAATAATTAATTCAAATTCAGAAACTGATTATTATGAAGCAAGAATAAATAAAGTTCAAACTATTAATAATATAATTATAACAGAACCTAATATTATAAGTGAAAATTCTAATAAAAAACTTTTTAAAAGAAAAAAAACATTAAGAAGAAGAAATTCAATTTATAATAAATTAAAAGAAAGAAATTCAAATAAAAAAAAAAATTCTATTTTTATGAAAGAATTAAAATTAAGTATTGAAAAAATAAGCGAAAATGAATTTTTAGTTGATCCTCTTCAAAAAAAATTTATAACTAAACAATTTTCAACAATTGAAAGTATAATGAATGACATTAAAAATAATAAAATTAATTTCTCTCAAAAATTAATTGATAAAATAGTACATAAATTTTCTAATGAAATGGAAGAAAAGGAAAAAATTTTATTAAAAAAAGAATTTAGTACTTTTTTAGGAAAAGAAGAAACTTTAAAAAAAATATATAAAAGTTTATTTTTTCAAATAAGAAAAGAAATATTGAAAAGATTTTTATATATGGTCTTTAAATCAATATATGCATTTAAAAAAAAAAGAAGAATAATAAGAAGTTTTTATACAATAACATTTCCATTTTTATTAGATAAATATTTAAATCCAAGAAAAGGAGTTTTATCTTTAATATTTCGTTTTGGAATTGAAAGGAATAATACTCTTTCAAAACCAAAAAGAAAATTTGATAATTTAAGAATTAATGAAATTATTCAACCTTCTATAAATCATAAAATCATAAGTTCATTTGATAATAATAAATCTAATTTTAATATTACTAATAATAATAATGATAAAGCAATTAATAATATTAAAAATGATTCATATAGTAAATTTGTTAGAAACTTTAATATAGATTTAAAAAAAAATATGACAAATTTATTTAAACAAAATAATAATGTTTTTCCTGAAAAAACATTAATTTCACAAAGAAAAAATTTAATGAAAATTGAAAGTTTATTAGAAAAAGCAAAAATTCGTGTAAATAATATATTATATATACATGAATTTTTATCAAATGATACTTCACATAGTATTGAAATTCAACCTTTAATTAATGTTCAATTAAAAAATTATAGAGCTAAATTTTTTACTAAAAATACTTATAAAAAACAAATTAAAAAAGTATCAAAAATGAAATATAGAAAATCTTCATTATTTGATGATTATTTTTTGGGTAATTTTAATGGGAGAAAATTAAGAATTGCTTCATCTAGAAAATATATATATGATAATTTTATAACTAGACCTAAAAAAATTTTTAAAACTAAAAAATTTATACAAGAATTTAAAATTTCATCTAATATATTTTCATCAACAAATAAAGATATAACAAATATAAAAACTCAACTTTTAAAAGCATTAGAACTTAAAGGAGTAAGAAATAATTTATATAAAGTTATATTTCATTATATTTCTTGTGATAATACAGTTTTAGTAAAAAAAACAATAAATGATAATTATGGTTTTATGAATATAAATTATAAAGATGAAAAAGGATATACGTTTTTAAATGCTGCAGTTAAATGTGAATGTAAAAGTGAACTTATCCAATTTTTGTTAATTAAAGGATGTAATCCTAATATTCCAAATGTAATATATTTATATTTAATTTTATTATTAGAATAATGGAAATTGTCCTTTACATTTTGCTTTATCTTATCAAAATTATAAAATTGCTAATTTATTAATTCATCATGGGGCCGATGAAACAAAAATTAACAACAAAGGATTAAATCCTTGGAGATGTATTAATATCACTTTAAATGATGATTAAAATAAAATTGATATTTTATTTATTTATTTCATTTTATTTATAATCAAAATAAATGATAATTATATATATGAGTTTACATAATAATTTATGTAATATATATTTTCAAATATTTGTTAATAACAAAGAATTTTTTAAATATATTATTAAAAATATATATTCAATAAAAAGATTATAATTTTAATAAATTTATTTGATATTTAAAAATATTTTAATATATAAAATCATCCAAAAAGAATTTCAATTATTATAAAAGTTGCATTTAATGCAATTAATGGATCTATAAATTTAAATATATATTAAATTTACATTTTAAATAAACTCTAAAGAAATATAATAATAAGGCAATTTGATTCTTTGGATTTATTATTGTTGTATTTCCTTGAAAAGGTTCATTTAAACCAACTAATTTTTTATTTTTATAATTTACATTTCTTTAAAAATCTATCACTTAAAATTGCAATAGCATTTATAATAAGTAAAGCACTTTCTAAAATAAAAAATAAAGAAAATCCCATTTAATTCTTGAATAAAAAATTAAATTAAATTCAATTATTTTTTTATTACTGAAATATTTTGTTTATTTTCTTATTAATACTTTTAATTTTATATTTTTATTTTTTATATTAATAATTTAAAGTGTAAAAAAGTTTTTATCCTTAAATTTAATGTTTTTATGCTTTGAGAAAGAAGTGACAATATATCAGATAAGTAATCTTTATGATTTCTAAATACTTTATTATATTTTTTTATTGAATTTAAATTTTTAATATATCAACTAAACTGGGTTTTCAAAAGAAGAAAAAACTTTTTCCAAAAAAATTTAAGTCATTTGACTCTGAAAATATCATTGGTATTAATATATCAATTAATAAAATTGAGTATTTCTTTTTTTATTTTATGTTAATTTTTTAATCTAATTTTAAAATTTTATTTATTTAAAACACCATTCCTAATATCTTGGAAGTGGATTAAGTATTTGCTTATAATCTCTATTTAATAAATAATGCATTTTAGTAATAATATCCATTTTGAGTTTATCATTATTAATAACAGGAGAGACCAATTCATTTCTACATTTTTCCATATTCAAAACTATTTGACAAACCTTTTTTAAACTTTTAAGAGAAGGAAGAGTAGTTTCAAGCAAAGCATAAGTAAAAGAGACTTTATTTCGAAGTGTAATTAAATTATAAAATTCAGCTTTTACTTTTCCTCCAATTGTTGGATCATACATTAAATCAACATCCATTACATTGTTTTTTCCATTTGGATTTTTTATCCAATCTTGAACTTTTTTCGGAATTTGATTATGATTTAAAAGAACTGATTTATAATCTCGTTCAAGAGAAAAATCGAATCTAATTCCCTTGTTTAATCTTACATTTTCTAATATCTTTGTATAATCATTTGGTTTTTGTGATCTCACCGGTGTTATTGCTAAAAAAACCCATGAAGTCAATGTTATCAATATTATGATTGAGTATTTCATTTATTTTTTGATGATTTTAGATTTTGATTTTTTTATTTATTTTTTGTTTTCAGAAATATTATAATTTAAAAGAAATATTATATAATGAAAAAGTCTGTTTATAATTTTTATTTGTTTTTTTGAATTAATATGTGATACTAATATTTTTTTTATGCTGAAAATAATAAAATTATTATTTATTTTTTAAAAAAATAATAAAAATGATATCTTTTATTCATTCAAAATATTTTTTTTTAATGTTTAACTAATATTAGATTGTTATTTAATTGATTTTAATTAGCTTTAAAGTCCTATTTAATAATTTAGGTTTAATAGGTTTAAAAGGTTCTAAAGGATCTAAAGGTATTAAAGGTTTGAAAGGTTCATAAAGGCGAGATAATTGTATTTTTATTTTATTTCTCATTTTTTGTATTATTGAATATGAATCATATCTTTAAGTTTAATTTTATCAACATAAGGTGTATATAAAATATTTTTACATTTTTCATAATTTCCAACTCTTGTACATTCTCTTTTTAAAGTAGGTTCAATTCTAGACAAACTACCATAAATTGTTCCATATTGAACAACAATTTTATTATTTTCAGTTTTATGAATCATTAATTCACCAGTAGCTTTTCCTCCTGTTTCTGCATCATAAACTACATCAATTTTTAATAAAATATTATCATCTTTAGGATTGGTAGTTTTAAGAAAATTTTTTAAATTTTGAGAAATATTCGCTGATAAAAGTTTTCCTATGTAATTTTCATTTTTATCGTATAATCTTTGATATCCTATAATTTTTATTCCACTTATTAACCTGTTATAATCTACATTTTTGGGAATTTATTGAATGAAAGTTGTTTAAAATTAGTGTAAGAATTAATAAAGGAAAATATTTTATTGTGTTTTTCATTTTTTATTTTTATATTTTATATTAATTGAAGGTCTATAAATAATTTTGTAACTTATGAAATATTTTATTTGATATATAAGCAATTTTTATTTGATAATAATAAAAATAAAAATATATTATTTTCATATAAAAGAAAAAAAATTAATGATAAAAAATATATTTTTCTATATTAAAAACAACAATGAATTTAACAAAATAAATATTTAAAGTTTAATGTTAAATTATACAAAGTATATAATATTTTTTTTTTCCATTAATTGGTACCAATTAAAAATGGTAAGTTAATTATTATTAATAAAATAATAAATTTAAAATTTGAATAACCTATATTTACAAAATCTATATTATAAGAAATAATAATATTTATATTTCCTTAATAATTAACGTTAAACATTTTTTTTTTTTTGCCAAGAAAAGTATTTTTAAATACTTTTTTTTTATTTCCTTTACTTAAAAGGAAATATTCGCACATATTTTTAGAAACATAATCATATAAAGTTGCAATTTTTTTACCATCTTTTAAATAAATTTTTTCAAAATCTTTTTTATATAAATCACTATCAATATAAATCATATAAACTTGTTGGAAAGTTGAATTAAATATTTCATTAAATAAATCTAATTTCCCTTTTCTTATTAAATTTTTTTTAATAATTTCTTCATAAGAAGGAAGTAATTTATATTCATAATAAATATCACCAATTGTTTTAATTAAATATTTCTTATTAAAATCAATTTTTATATTTGTTATAAAATTTTGAGGTAATCTTCCAATTAAAAGATTTAAACTTAATTTTAAAACTTCATGAATTGCTTTTAAACATTTTGATTTAGATTTTTTTAAAAGACTATCAATGTGAGTTTTTCTGGTATCTTCAATTCCTAATTTTATTCTTAAATTATTAAAATTAATATGAAAAGAATGTGAAAAAGATTTTGAATTTGTGAATAAATTTGAATTTTGATTTTCTTTAAAGAAATTAAAAATTAGATTATTCGAAATTAAATTTTTTCTTAATTCATTCACTTGATTTAAATTAGTGTCTTTAAAAAAAATATTATTTGAAAAAGAAGAACTATTACTTGAAAGTGCAGTTATATCTGATGTTTTTTTATCAAATTTTTTTTGCTCTTTTTCTTCTTTTTTTATATTTAGTTTATTTAATGAAGAGGAATATATATCAATAAAAAAAGGTTTCATTTATATTTAAATTTTTATTGTTTAAGGATTCATTTATATATAAATTATTATTAATTAGATTATTTTTTCGCATATTTTATTTTTTATAATTATTTATTTTTTATTTTTTTTCCATTTTTTTCTAAATATTTATTTCATAATTAATGTTTATTTAGTTTAGTGTAATTAAATTTGATACTAGTTAATTAAAAAAATAATATAATTTAATTAAAATTTTTTTAGATAATATGTTATTTTTCAATTGAAATAATATTTTATTTTAACTAATTTCAATTAATTTAATTCCATTTATATGATATTATTACTCTTTTGAAGATTTAAAATAAATAATTAACTATTAATTTTATTTAATAAATTAATAAATTAATCAATTGATTGTTTTACCCATTGTTGTAAATTATAATAATTTATAATTGGTTTTACAATATCAAAAAACAAAAATGTTAGAAAAACAATGAAAATCATCGAAACTAATATAAATTCATTATTTAATTGTGGAAATGATATAGGTTTAGTAATATATAATAAATTTAATTAAAAAGTATCTAATATAATATTAAATAGAGATTTAAAATAATTTAATCATTTTTTGAAATTATTTAGTGTAAATATTTATTGAAATTATTTATTATAATTATTTATTATAATTATTTACTATAGTGAATCATATAAGAAAAAATGACAAAAACAATAATATTTAGTAATTCTCAGATAAAAATGGCAAATATAATTGTATAAATTAAATTGATTTTAATGATATAGTTAATTTTTAATTTTTATAATAAATATTTTTAAAATCATAATATATATTATTTAAAGATTTACCTTTTATTACTGAATCATAAATATAGTTATAAAAATTTTACTTTATTTTTATATAAACCCATAATAAATATTTTAAAAAAGAATAATCTATTTAAATATCTCATTATTTTTATAAAAAATAAAATTTAATCATTCATTTCACTTAATTCTTTTTTAGATGATTGTTGTTGAAATAATAATTTTTCTTTTTCTAATTGAATATTCATTAAAGTAAAATATTTTCTATTGAAAGAAGGTCCATCACAAGTAATAATATTATTATTATCAAGAAGTAAATTTTTACATTTATTTTTAATATTATTATTTTTATAAGAAGTAGAATTAGCATGAACTAATTGACTAGTTTTTTCATTTTTTATAGGAAAATTTTTTTTCAAAATATTTACATTCTTTGAAGATTTATTTTTTTTTGTAATTTCTATCTCATTTTTTTTTGAATTTTTCCTAACTATAGTTAAATCTTTCTGAGAACAAAATGAATTTATATAAACAGAAGTTTTTTTTCTTTTAATAAAATTTTTAGCAAATTGTCTTAAAAATTGAATTGAAGATTTAACTCTATTATTTTTTTTATTATTAAAAGAATCAAAAGGAGTATTTAATGATACAGAAGTATCATTTGTATCTTGTGATAATTTTAAAAAAGGTGATTTATCTAAATTTATATTATTATTTTCATCATAATTGTGAATTTTTCTATCAGAAATTAATTTCTTATTTATTTTATATTCAATTTCAACAATTGGAGTAATATTTTCAATTTCTTTTGTTTCTTTTGATTCTTTATTTGTTAAATTTTTTTCCATTAAAAAATCTATGGAACTCTTTCTTTTATTAAAAAAAAATTCACAAGGATTTTCAATGTTGATTTCTATATTTGAATACATATTATAATAAATATAAGGAGATATAGAATTTATTTTTGTTTTAATTGATTTAAAATGTTCTACTTCTGATTCAATTTTTAATAATAAACATGTTCTCGCTTTATTTGCTTTTGTTTCATTTTTCATTCAGGTTTATAAAAATTTAAAAAATTAAAAATTTCTTAATAAAAAATAAATTTGTATTTAAATCATTTTTTTTTATTTTTTTTAAATTGTTTTTAAATATTATTTACCGATAAATTTTTATTTTTTTATAATTAATTTACTGCAGTCCTAAATTTTTCTTCTATTGCATTTTTTTTATCTGAAAATAATTTTTCATAAACTGCATCACTTTGATTAGGATCAATAAATTTCATTTTAGTTAAGTCAACATATTCTTCTTTAGTTTTCTTTAAAATATAATCAAAACTTTTTTTATTATCTCCACTTCCTTCTTTCAAAGCTTTCATTCCACAATTATAATAAGCGACAATACATTTCATCATTCCTGCAGTTTTTTTCAAAGGACATTTAAAATCATATTCAGTAAATGAATTTTGTTGTAAAAAATCATTTTTAATAATTTTAGCAACTTCCAAAGTCAATTTCTGATCTTCACTTAAAGAATCTTTCCCAATTAATTGAACAACTTCAGTTAAATCTTCTTCATCTTGTAAAATTCTTTTAATATCATTTTTACATTCAACAAAATCACTATCAAACGAGTTAAAATAACTTTCTAAAGTACTTTCATATTTAGAATAAGAAGTAAGCCAATTAACAGCAGGGAAATGAGTTCTTTGTGCTAATTTCTTATCCAATCCCCAAAATACTTGAACATTATATAAAGTATTCACAGTTACTGGGTCTGAGAAGTCTCCTCCTGGTGGAGACACCGCCCCCACAATGGACACAGATCCTGTTCTATCAGGGGAGCCTAAGCACTTCACTGCACCAGCTCTCTCGTAGAATTGAGCTAATTTACTTGCTAAGTAAGCAGGGTAACCTGAATCAGCAGGCATTTCAGCAAGACGACCTGATATTTCTCTTAAAGCTTCTGCCCAACGAGATGTTGAATCTGCCATCATAGAAACATTATATCCCATATCACGAATATATTCAGCAAGGGTAATTCCTGTATATATTGATGCTTCTCTAGCAGCAACTGGCATATTTGATGTATTTGCAACTAATATTGTTCTCATCATTATATTATGTTCAACACCATTTACTATTGTTTTCAATTCTGGAAATTCTTTCAAGACTTCTGCCATTTCATTACCTCTTTCACCACATCCTACATAAACTACTGCTTGACTATTCGAATGTTTACTCAATGCTTGTGATATACATGTTTTTCCACATCCGAAAGCACCTGGTATGGCACATGTTCCTCCTAACACAGAAGGGAACAAAGCATCAAGAACTCTTTGTCCAGTTAATAAAGGTTCAGTTCCTGGCATTTTTTCAGCACAAGGTCTAGCTTGTCTAACAGGCCAAAAATGACTCATACAATATTTTCTCATTTTCCCATCAGTATCAATTTCAATAATAGGAGTATTAACATTATAATTACCTTCAGGTTGTATTTCATTAACTCTTCCTTTTGCTTTAGGAGGAAGCATTATTTTATGTTCATAAAACAAATCATTTTCCTTAACATACCCAATGACATCACCACCAGTAAGTAATTGTCCTTGTTTTAATTTAACAGGAGTAAATAACCATTCTTTTTCAGGATTAAGAGAAGGGACATCAATACCTCTAGGGACATACACACTCTTAGTAATATCAGCAATGACAGAAAGAGGTCTTTGAATACCATCAAAGATTTGTTCAAAGAGACCTGGTCCTAATTGCACTGCTAATGGTGAACCTGTTCTTAATACGGGATCACCTACTGTTAAACCAGAAGTGTCTTCATAACATTGAATTGATGCTGTGTCTTTTTCTAATTTTATAACTTCTCCTACTAATTTATCCCATCCTATTTTTACTAATTCATACATTTTTGCTCCTGCCATATTTTCTGCTACTACTAAGGGACCTGATACTTTTATTATTTTTCCATATTTTGATTCATCTTCTTCTTCATCAATATTATACATTATTTTTATATTAATTTTTTTTATTGTTTATTTTATTTTTTATATATCAATTTTTGTTTTTTTGGAAGAAAGAAAATTGTTTTAATTCTTTTAATTGTTAAGATAAATAAATCAATTAAATTAAAAATTATGTGGAATTAAAAAATTAGATTAAATTTTTAAATTATTAATTATAAATTATTAAATTAAAAAAAAAACAGACAAAAATGCAAATTGAGACTTTCGAACAAGAAAATTTAGAAGAAAAAATTTACAAATGTCCAAATTGTAATCAAAATTATTCAATTGACAATAATAAAATTCCCTTAATACTTCCATGTGGACATATAATTTGTAAAAAATGTTTAATTGAAATTTCAAATATAAATCAATTTATAAGTTGTCCAATAGACACTAAAATTTTCACACAAGAAATTTATACTTTCAAAATTTTTCAACCATTTTTACAAAAAATTCAAAAAAAAAATGAATTAAAAGAATTTATTTGTTCAATTCATAATGATAAAAAAATTAAATATATTTGTGAATATGATAATGAAACTTTTTGTTCTAAATGTTTAATTAATCATAATCAACATCCTCATAAAATTTTAAATTTTGAACCTAATAAAGAAAGAATTAACAATGAAATTGAAATTGTTTTTAAACAAATTAATCTTTTAAAAGAAGAATTTAATTCAAAGAATAAAAAATTAGATGAATTTCAAAATATTCTTAAAAAAAAATTAGAAGAAGAAACTTTGAAATTAAAAAATGAAATTAAAACAATAATTAATTCTTTCATAGAAATACAAAAATTATATGAAGAAAAAATATTAAATTTTTATAATTTCCAATATGATAAAATAGAAGAAAGAAAATTAAATATAAATTTAATTTCAAATGAAATTAAATTATTGAATGAAAAAATAAATTCTTTCCAAAATAAATATAAATATAAAATGAATATAATATATAATGAAATAATAGAAGAAAAAAATAATATAATATATAATTATGAACAATTAAAAAGAAAAAATATAATAAATTCAAATAAATATGAAGAAACATTTGAAGAACTTCAATTACCTAAAATAATATTTAATGAAAATTTAAAAAAGAATTTGATTCAAAATATAATAATATTAGATTCAGAAAATTATTTAAATAAAATAAGAAATAATATAGAAAAGGATATTTTAGAAAAAAGATCTGAATCATCAGAAAAAAATTATTCAAATAAAAAAATAAATTCTTTAAGAAAAGGAAGTGATCCAACAAATCAAACTAAATTTTATAATAGATTTAAATTAGAAGGAAAAGATAATAAACCAGTTTTAATAAATGATAATATTATCAATTCTCATTTTGATGTAAAATATTATGAAAATAATAATAATATTTTAAAAAAAACTATAAAGAAAAAAAGAGGTTTAAGTAAAAAAAGTGGAACTAATAATACTACTTCAACTAGTAAACAAAGTAAACATGATTTTGCATTTTAAATTTATTGATTTTTTATTATTTTATATATTTGTTTTCAAATTATTGATTATATATTTTCATTCTTGGAATTTATTGTAAATTTTATATTTTATCTGATTGTTTTTCCTTAATTTAAATAAATTTAATCTTTGAGTTTATTAATTTATATATATATATATTTTTTATTATGTTTTATAATTTTGTTTTCATTTTAAATTATATAAAAAAACATTTATAAAAAAGGTTTTAAAATTGAGACATAGAATAAATATTATCTTAAGGTAAAAATTAAAAAAATAGATAATGAGTTAAAGAATGAAATATTTATAATATTATTAAAAAATAAATAATTGATTTTAACTAAAATTTCTATTAACAACAATATCAACAGAATTAAAAGGTTTACAAAATATATCATCAATAAAATATTACCTTTCAGAATTTTCATATTTCTAATATAACACCTTTGTAATTGTGATGATAAACAAGTAAGAAAAACTAATAGTTCATCTCCATTAATATTAACATGATTCACTTAAAACTTGAAAAATTCCACGTGAACCTTCATAAATTCATTTTAAAAAAGTATGAAAATCAATATAATATTGATTTAGGAAAATTTTATTTATATATGAAAGAAAGAATGGTTATTCTTGGTTGTATATAATTATATAATTTTAAATTATTTAATCTATTCAACAAAAAAACTTAACTATAATTCTATGATACTTTTTCTAAATACAAAAATACAAAAAATAAATATCATATTTAAATGACAGATGATTATGAAGCTATAATAGAAATGAATAATAGAATTTTAGAAGGAAAAGAAGAAGAAAAAAAAGAAGCAGAAAAAAAAGAAGAAGAAGAAGAAGAAGAAAAAGAAGAAGAAGAAGAAAAAGATGATGATTTTGAAACAAGTTATTTAACATCAAAAAAAAGAAAAGAATTAAGTTCAATATTTGAAAGATTAAAAAAAGAATTAGATGAAAAAGAATGTTCTCTTAAAAAAGTATATAAGAAATATATTCCAAAAACAAAAGATTTTCAAAAGAAAAAAATTGATAAATCATTTAAAAATTCAGTTCAACTTTTTTTTAGTTTTTATATTTTTGCTCCTTTATTTAGTATATTTAATTTAATTGGAATTTATCAAGCAATAGGAATAATGAAATCAATATTTGAAAAAATAAAAGAACAAATTTTAATTATATTAAAAAAAAAAATATTATTTATAAATTTTGAACTAGATAAAGAAAAGACTTTTTTTGAAATATATAAAATTCAAAATTTTAATCAAATATTAGATATAAATTTAATGATGATTACTTCATTTATAGGAATAATTTTAATGAATTTTAGAGGATTTAGATTTACTACTTTTTTTGTTGTTCTAATTAATTCAATTTCTATTTTTTTACTTACTTTATTTGATTTTTTAAGAGATAAAAAAAAAGAAGCAGAATTATTTCAAATAATTTTTTTATTTTTAGTATATCTTTTAATGTTAATTTCAACTGGAGGAAGTGCATTATTATCTCATCAAATTATTATTGATGGTTTAAGAAAATTTTCTGAATTAAAAGAAAAGATGAAAGATGAAGATAATAATAAAATAAATGATATAAATACTTTAAATGATATAAATACTATTAATGATTTAAATGATGAAATTGAAG